>JACEGR010006844.1:0-56066 GCA_014170235.1 Listronotus bonariensis | reverse complement strand
TTTGGCAAGTACTCTAAGTGTGTACACCTGTTTTTTCAATTTCCCAAAAACTAAGCTAGATGCAAAAAAAATACAGAATAATAAAAAGTTGATATATAAATTGGTTAATTATAAAAAAATAAAAAAGTCAGTGGCGTACCTTTTTCTCATTAATATAAGTTGCGGTGCCCACTCAGACGCCACTGGACCCAATAATAACAATCTGGGTAAGGCTAGATAAGCGCCTTATTAATTTAAATAAATTTACCAAATCTTATCCAAATCGGCTTAAGCATATTTAAAATATTTAGAAAAATCTGTTTTTTTTTCATTTTAACGCCCTTTATTTTAGTAAGGAAGCAACTCCGGACATATGTTTATAGAAACTTTTTTTCATAAAATAACATAAGCCCTTAAAGTTTTGTACCGTTGTTAGAAAACACCATGTATATTTATTAATTATACTAATAAAATTATAATAAATATAAGGAGTATTTAGGTGAGTAAACAGTTTCGTGTTATATTCTGACTGTCTAATCTACCTTGATAAGATAAAAAAGATGCATAATATATAAAGATACGTTCTATTACAAATTCAAGAAAATAATATTTATTACAACTTTTTGATTATCAACATGGCGCAACTACACAAAATAGAAAGGTTAGAAGAACTTATTAAAGAAAGTATTAAGGGAGATTTAATAGAGCAACAAGTCGAACGATTAGTTGCGCCTGGTGAAAATTTTGGTAGTGTTATTTACAAGGTCGACTTTAAAGTAAAAAACGGAGATAAAGAAAAACTTACCATGCTGTGGCCAAATGTACACCTCCCAACCCGGTAACGCAGGAAATGTTTAACATTCAAGTCACAACCAAAGCAGAAATCGCCTGGTATACAACAGTTATTCCTACTATTAAAGAGTTTCAGGAAGAAAATGGAGTAGAACAAGTGGCTGATTTTTTCAAAAATTTTATGGGGCTAGAATAAATTTGGATCCCAACAGTGATATTGTTGATATTAACGCCGTTATACTAACTGAAAATTTAAAGCCTTTGGGTAAGAGTTAATATAACTATATTTTTTTATTAGAGTTTTTAAATACTAAGAAACTTGAAGTTTTGTTTCTAATTAGCTGTATATTTTTGATAAAGAATTTTAAACATTAATTTCAAATTTTATGTTAAGTTAATAAACATAACATATACAGTGTGTCCACAGATGAACTTAACTATACCTGTATTTGTTTTTTTTAATATTAAGAAAGAAAGTTTTTTCTTATACAAATTTTTGCGTTATCTAAAATGCTAAAAGCTATAATTAAAATTGCCCTATAATGTAAAAGGTCCTTAAAAATCGCGAAAATATTATTTTGAAAAATTGAAAAATTGACAAAATATATTTTTAAAAATGCCTACTTAAAAAGCATAAAAAGTTATTAAAAAGTCTCATGCAATTTTCTCTGATCGCTTATGACTTGGAAAAATTAGGTGTCATTTAAAATAAATGTTTTTTTTTTTAAATAAATAATTGATTTTACTTTTTATATACATCAATATCAATTTAAGTTAAAGCGTATGAAAGCAGTAACACAAAAAATAAGTAATAATTTATTTAACAAAAGTTAAAAGTTTTATGACTTTTTCACGCTATTTAAATAAATAGGTAAAAAGATTCATAACCGACTTTTTTTTTTTAAATAACGTTCTAGTAATTTTCAATCTCTCTGTATTTTATAGGGTGATTTTAGTTTTGATGCCCCTAATTTAAAAACTATACATATTTAAAATTGTCCTATGAAATTTATAATCATAAAATGTATTGCACTAATATAAAGCCCCAAATTTTCACCATTATCGCAAAAAAAAATTTTTTTGCAAATAAATAAAATTGCATATTTAGAAGTTATTTTTAATTCTAAACATCTTTTTTTACTAACAATTTTCGATATTAGCAAAAATACAGATACTTTATTCTTTAGCAAAAATTACATTTTTGGCCAACCCTATAAATAACTGATAAAATTTGATATCTGATGGTTGTTTTTAGGTTTTGGACCACGCAGAACTTTTTATAAAGAATAGACTTTTTCGTAAAATTAATAATAAAACAGTTTCCCATGCCAACTTACGGAGAAACACTGTATATCTAAAAATCCTGTAAAAGGCAATTTTTTTAAATGAAAACCCCTATCCCACTACCCTAAACCCTATTACCTTATTCTCCTTGGCAATAAAACGGGGACAAGTTTGTATAAGAATGCTTTTTTATGTATGTTTTTGAAATATTAACAATTTATTATTTATCTATTCCAACAATGCTAGATACGGCTGTTGGTTCGGCTTCTAGTTGACCCTGATGGCGAGGTTCTGTGTTTAATTTTTGTTTAACTTTAGTACTCTAATAAATTTAAAACTATTATAAAAAACATTTATAAATAATTAACATAATTAATAAAAATAATATTAATTTGTAACTTGCAAAAAGTTTATAAAGATTTTTATTTTTTTTATTTTAGGGTACAAAAATGTAGATCGTCATATCGGATTTGACTTTAAAACTTCTAAAGCCATTCTTAGAGACTTAGCAACTTTCCATGCAGTTCCGTTAGCAATTAAACTAAAAAATAAAGAACTTTTTGACAAAAATATAAAACCATATCTCCCAAATCTTTTCCGAAAAGACGATGCAGAACATAAAAAAATCCTTTGGATAATGTAATAACAGAATTTAAAAAATACCTGAATTACTACCGTACATTGATAGAATAGAAGCCAACATTAAAAACCATAAACATTTTCAAAAAGAACATATTACCAAAGAGCCTTGGGGCTCAGTTTGTCACAATGATTTTTGGATAAACAACATTATGGTTAAAGAAGGGGAAAATCCAGATTTAACAAAGTCAATAATACTAGATTTTCAAGTTCAAAGTTATGGGTCGATAGCTATAGATGTTCTATTTTTCTTGGTTACCTCAGTAGCTTTAGAAGTAATTAAAGAACATTTTGATAAACTACTACAGCACTATTGGAATGAGTTTATAAAAAATTTAAATGCACTTCACATTGATACCCTTTTATTTTCACATGAAGAGTTTTTAGAAGAAATTAACAAGGCAGGATCTTTGGGTCAATTTGGACATGCAATTTTTCATACTTGGGTAATACTTAACGATAAAGGACATACTGATTTTGACAGTTCAAATAAAAATTTCAAAAGAAGACTTTGAATTTAAATTTTCTTTGAACAACCGTCATATAGAGAAGTACAAGTGGCTAGTTAACGAATTTGTTAAGAGAGGCTGGATATAAAAAATATAATATTAAAAAAAACACTAGTTAATTGTTTTATATTACTCAAACAATGTTTTAAGGCTCCTAGCTGCTTTTGCTTATTGTATATTTTAAGATAAAAAAGTATATATAGGTAAAGACATTTAAAAATTTAAAAGTTGTTTTTTAATCGTCTTTAGTTTAAGATATTAGAGGCGTACGGAAATTTACTAAGAAAGCTTTATTGTAGAAAATTTAATTTGCTTTAAGAATATGAACTGGTCAAAGGTTCAGGATTGACTGATTCCGAGATTTTGTATAAAAAATGCAACAATTGTTGAAAAATCAATAATATTAGTGATGAACCTCTTATGCCCAGTCCTTATATGAACAAAAATCGCTTAAATCTGGAACTACGGATTGGCGCAATTTTCAAAAAGTCGGCTTTTTATAGAGGCAAAAACTGCGTAAAGCCCAATAAAATTTCGATATTGTGATTCCGGACTTCCGAGGTTTCGTTTTTTTTATGAATGTCTTAAAAACCATCCAACTTTTTACAAATATTGGAGTAGTATTTTTAGCCTTAAGAGGCTTATTTTGCTCTACTTTGATTAAATTTATTCAGTCCAGTGGCCTTTCAAGCAGTACCTAAACAAATGTTTCTGACAAAAAATGCACGCCACTGACTTTTATGCAAAAATTTATAATTTATTTAAATGAAGCAAGTAAAAATATAACATTTTTAGCCCTTAAATTTTGTAAAGAAACTTTTTGGTACTTACCTTTATTGCAATCAAGCAAATTAATCCTTTAAATTAGATAACTAAAAGTAAAGTTACATATAGGGCTAAAAAATAAATCAAAAATTAATTTACTCATGAATTTAAAAAGTAGGTATTAGGTAACTGTATTATTTGCATGTGTAATGATAAGATAAAAAAGTACTTAATATATTGAGATGCGTTATTACTAATTCAAGAAAATAATATTTATTACTCCTTTGTGTATCAACATGGCGCAACTTACCAAAATAGAAAGATTGGAAGAACTCATTAAAGACAGTATTGATGGAAATTTAATAGAGCAACATGTCGAACGATTACTTGCCCCTGGTGAAAATTTTGGTAGTGTTATTTACAAGGTCGACTTTAAAGTAAAAAATGAAGATAAGGAAAAAACTTACCATGCTGTAGCCAAATGTACACCTCCCAACCCGGTAACGCAAGAATTGTTTAACATACAAGTCACAACCAAAACAGAAATCGCCATGTATACAATAGTTATTCCAACTATTAAAGAGTTTCAGCGAGACAATGGATTAGAACAAGTGGCTGATTTTTTCAAAATTTTTATGGGGCTAGAATAAATTTGGATCCCAATAGTGATGTTGTTGACATTAATGCCGTTATACTAACTGAAAATTTAAAGTCTTTGGGTAAGAATTAATATAAATATCTTTTTTATTAGAGTTTTTAAATACTAAGAAACTCAAAGTGTTTTCCTAATGAGTGTGTCCACGGATGGACTTATAACGATACCTGTAAAAAATATTTTTATTTTATCGAAAAAAGTTATTCTACAAAAAATGTTTGCTTCATATAAAATTCTAAAAGCCATAACATTCGCAGTAGCATAAACGGAGTGGTTCAAAATCACGAAATTATTACTTTTAAAAAATTAAGAAAAATTAGAAAAACATATTTTTAAGACTTTCCTATAAAAAGCGTAAAAAGGTTATCAAAAGTGTGTACTTTTTTTGCAATTGGTTTTGGTTTCTTAAGAAAATGAAGGCTAATGTTACAAAAAAATAAAAAATATATATATTTTTCTAATTGGGTAATTTTTAGTATAAAGGCGTTAAAAAGAATCACTCTATAATATACGGAAAGATTAAAATTTCAAAAATGTTATTTTGGAAAATTAAAAAAACCATTGTGGATATTTTTTTAACTACTTATTTAAATAGAGTAAAAAAGTAATTTACGTTTTGTTGAAAAATTTAATCTTTTTGTGTTAATACCTACTTAAATACACTTTAAAACTTTACTTGATATTATATGAATATAAGAAATAAAATAAATTATTTATTAAAAATAAAACATTTATTTCAGATTACACCTAATTTTTTCAAGTAATGATAAGCGCTAAGAAACAAATGTATATGACTTTTTTAATTCCTCTTAATGCTTTTTCATTAGATCTGTTAAAAAAATATATTTATTGCCCTTCGGGTCGAGCCCTTAACCTATGTATAGTAAGTAATTTTTTTATATGTTCTGGATTTTTTTTTAAATTAAATAATTCATTAATTTATTTCTTCTAAAGTAATCTTAACTTTTATTATGTTAGGCAAGTGCAGAATAGTCTTTCATAATATACAGTTTGTCCACGGATGGTCAATAGGACAAATGGACCAAAAATTTAAATGTTCAAGAAAGTCGTGTTTGACAACTGCTTTTGCTTCTTAAAAAAACAAGATTTACGTTAATGTCAGGTTGTCAAATATATTTAAATGCAAAAATTTAAAAGCAGGTAAATTATGAAATGTGACATTAAAAACAAAATTTGGTTTATTTTATGTGAAATTTCAGATATGAAATCCTCATTCAATTCTAAAAACCTTTTTTATTTAACACTTTGGTAAATTATTAAGAATAAAGGTAGTTTTATCTTGGTCCACTTTCAAATTTTTGTAGTTTTTGGAGCCCGTGTACAAAACAAAACAATTTTCTCAACGTGAATCTTGTTTTTTAAAGAAGCAAAAGCAGTTGTCGTACACGACTTTCTTCAACATTTAAATTTTTGGTCCATTTGTCCTATTGTAATGCAGGGCAGTATTAACTGTTTGGGGAGCCATGGGCTGGAATGCCTGGAGCACCTATTGTTAAAATAAATACCACCAAAAAATTAACAAAATTTATGAAAAGCAAAAAAAAGGTCTTTTCCTCCTTTTCGCGCCTATTTCATTCCACAACGCCTTATTTACAAGGCAAATTAGTCACCAAAAATCCCAACCCGACATAAACTTTTTAAAATCTCCCCTGTCTAGCGCCTATTACTCCCTGTCTGGCGCCTATTTTTTCATGGCGCCGTAGGCTGTAGCCTAGTCGTCCTAATGGTTAATACAGCACTGTTGTAAAGTTCATCCGTGGACATACTGTATAAAAGGTTTAATTTTCTTTAAAGCTTTATTAAAGGTGTTTATTCTGGGGAAAAAGCCAAATATTATTTTGTTTAAATTTAAACCCCCAGAAAACAAATGATGTATAAAAAGGTATACTAAAGTCCAATCGTGGACACACTGTATATTTTAGATAAATAATTTTAGACATTAATTTCTAATTTTATATTAGGTCAATAAAGAAAAGCATATCTACAGTATTTTCTAATGCTTTATAAAAAAATAACTAATATAATTTATTACGATAGTCATGGGCCATTAACTGTAATATCAAATAAAGAGTAAATGCGGAATTTTATAATAAAATAGGTTTTTGGTGCCTAAATTCCGGGTGCCCACGAGATCACTTTCCAGCTGCCATTTTTTAAATTCTTTATCGATACTGACGAAACTTGGTAGAGTGGTTAAAGCAACAAAAAGTCCTTTTAGGTGTATATGACAGGCTTTTACGACTTCCGGTTTCACCGGAAATGACTGGAAGTTTTGATTTTTAAATGGGACACCCTGTATATTTTTTGTTTTTTGGATATTCCAGATCATTTTTGGTTGGAGTACAATATTTTTAAAACAAATTTTTGTCAAATTCTTTTACTCACTTTCAGAAGAATACGAATTCGATTTTATCTTTCTAAACTTTTTTTACTATCTGGCTCTAAACTTCATTTTTTAGTTGTTTTGCCCTAGCTCCATAACCAAAATAAAACCATATCACTTTCATAACAGATAATTATTGCAAGTTACCTTATTAGGCTCGAGTATTATTTATACCGGCATTATTTAACCCATAGTTAAGAGTTATTGCAAATCATGTTGACAGTATCATTAACCTAAAAAAAGAGGAACAAATTTTGGTAGTTTTTCATTATTTTTTTATGTAGTAGAATTTTATTTTACACAATTACAAAAATATATTTGAAAAAGCAAGGTTTTAAGTATTTTTACTCCAAAAATATTTTTATTTTGTGGTCGACAGCCGTTCGGTTACACGAACAGTTCCGGAGTTAAAATATGACCAAAATAAGGGACGACGTAAAACCGACATAAATAAAGCCAGGCACAATTCATATTAAGGGAGTCCTTATGCCACCATGCATCTGCGCAAATATTATTAAAATGATATGTTTCTATTTGGGATTTTGAGCTGGGGTAAAAAAAAACTAAAAAGCGAAGTTTAGAGCTCTATAGTAAAAAAGTTTAAAAAGATTAAATGGATTTCGTATTTTTCTATCAGTAAGTAAAGTATAAGGAGTGATTTTAGAATGCTAATAGCACTCTAGATAAAAAATATAAATTTATTTTAAAAATTAAATTTGACCAAAATTTGTTATAAAAATATTGTATTCCGACTAAATATGATCTGGAGAATCCGAAAAACAAAAAATATACAGGGTGTACCATTAAAAACCCTAGTCATTTCCGGTGAAACATGAAGTCGTAAAAGCCTATCGTATACACCTAAAATGACTTTTTGTTAGTCTAACAACCCAAGTTTCATCAGTAACGATAAAAAATTTAAAATGGCACCCAAAAGTGAACTTGTGGTCACCCGTATACGCTTCGTCAGGTAACAAATTAGCAAACACTGCAAAGTGTAACGAAATATCGCATATCCCACGATGAAATGCTGTGATCGATATCTTGAAAAGTAGGTTTTGACAATGTTTGTAAATTTGGTAACATTATAACGTCAATAAAGAAAACACAACTGACATATTGTGATAGTTCTAGTTATACCAGCAGTTAGTGTCAACTTCCTTATTTTAAATCGAACACCCTATATATTAATTCTTTTGGATTTTAGGTAAAATTTTAAACATATTTTATGTATAATAAACCTATACCTTAGTGCCACCGGTGTTAACTTATGTATTTAAAATTGTATGCCAAAAATGACGTTTGCAAGCCATTACATAACGATCATTTTTTTAAACAAAAGCCTTTAAACAGATTAAAAATTAATTCTTTGTGGAGAAATACATTGTTTTGTATTAAAAACTATTATATACAAGGTGGTTAAAAATAATCGTTAAATATGCAGTGTGTCTACCGTCTACCTAAGTTGGCGTGATATGGGAAACTCTCTTATTAATAATTTTACCAAAAAGGTTTTTTTATAAAAAGTTCTGCATGGTCCAAAACCTAAAATACAACCAGATATTAAATTCTATTAGTCATCTAAAGGGTTTGGCCAAAAATGTAATTTTTGCTTAAGAGTAAAGTATCTGTATTTTTGCTAATATCGAACATTGTTTTAATAAAAACATGGTTTAAATTAAAAAGTTCTGTTAAATATGCAATTTTGATTATTTTTCAAATTTTTTGATAAAATAAAAAAAATTAAATTTAGACATTAGTGCATAGTTCATTCTTCTTATTTTGACATCACAACCACGCAGGGTGATTAGACGCCACAATCAGTGTATACATTTAATAAGTAACAACATAAGTTAGTTTATTAAGTATCTTGGGATTGGCTTAAAAACTCGCTAACAGTGTCAGACGTATACGGCATAAAGTTGTTTCCGATGGCTAATTGTTTGGCTATCTTTTTCTGGATCTTTGTGCATCTAGTCTTTATGTTTCTGTTCTTAAGGCATGGGTAGATAAAGTTCAATATTTTTATTAATTTTGGTATGTTATCGGTAAACCAGCACTAAGTGGATCTGGTAATCCATAAACATTTTAAAAGAAATCAGTAATTTGGTCGTAGTTTAATGAAAATGGAGGTGTATAACTTTCAACAAAACGTCTATCTGGTTTCAAATGCTTATCTACAGATGACATGATGACTTTATGTTTTTTTGTTACAGCATGTTTCAGTTGTAGGCATTTCTGTTGGTTTCGACTGTTTGGCTACTTACTTTTGATATTAATCTTTTATTGCTGAAAGTGTCACTTACTGGTATCGTGGGTTTGATTGGTGGTATCATTTCAAGGTTGTGCATGTTTTATTGTATTTTTGTCTTTTTGCATGAATGATGACTCTGTTTGAGTTTTAGTTATTGGGTTTGAATGTAGGTTGGATAAGTGAGAAGATAAAATATTGCTGTCGTTGTGTTTTATTGTACATTGAGCAGCTATATGACCAGTTTGTTTGCACTGGTAACACAGCGTATCCATGGTCAGATATATTCGATATTCAACATCCTCATGGAAAATAGGTATGGATTTTTGTAACGATGTGTTTTAAACCGGTGCAATAAAAACTTGACGTCGGAAACTTAATATGTGAGCAGTGCCGTATTAACCATTAGGCTGACTAGGCTATAGCCTAGGGCGCCATAAAAAAATAGGCGCTAGACAGGGGAGTAATAGGCCCTAGAAAGGGGGTTTTTAAAAAAGTTTAGGTCTGGTGGGGATTTCTGGTGACTAATTTCTCTGTAAATAGGGTGCTTTGGAATAAAATAGGCGCAAAAAGGAAAACCTTTCTTTTTTTTTTTGATCAAATTTTATTTCGGGTGGTGAAGTAAGACCCTTTGCACTCAAAATAGGTGCTACGGAGGAAAGGACCTTTTTTTGCTCTTTAAATTTTTTTTTGCTGGAAAATAGGCGCTCCGGGAATTGTAGTCTAGGACGCCTTAAACACTTAATACGGCCCTGTATGTGAGAATACTCGGGGTCAGGAGTGTTAATTCTTATGTATGATATTGGTAATAAAAGTCTAAGTCCTAATTTTTGAACTTCTAATTGTAAGTTATTATTTGGTATGGTTGGATAAGCATTTGACAATACTAATTGTTTAGAGGGTATTACGAATCTTCTGCAATAGATAATTCTTTATTTACTTTAATACATTTTTGTTCGCTAATAAATTTGTCAACTATGTTTTTGTCTCCCAAGTAGATATATATACGGTGATTTGATATCCTTGAGGAAAAAAATATATTTTTTATGGCCTATTTACGATCCAACACCTTAAATATATTTAAGAAGTTTAACGCCTTCCAAAGCATTAAAAACAATAGCTTGTACTTTCTTTGGAGTTACTATTGATGCATACGACTTTGAAGTGTGGTTACTACTTTAACTGGTACTTAAAGTACCTAAGTTGTCTGTTGCCAATAGGTGGTCTATCAGAAGTATTATTCATTATGTATTGTTTTATTTGTATTCGTCATCCAATATGTGACTAGTCCTATTACGGTCTTGAGCTTCAGGTCTAGCGCCTTATTGAATCGGCGGTGGTCCTGGGATAACAGTATAAATTGTGCGCGCCTTTGTCGTAGCCTGATTTGTTGATTCCCCTAATCTGTCTCTGGAGTCTGGGTACATGGGTATTATTTATAGGAGCTAACAACAACGATGATTTATACATTAAAATTACTCAATTTTTTGCCATAATGGTGAAAATGTAGGTTTTTACATCAGTGAATATTTGCATAGGTCAATTTAATATCTGATGGTTACTTTTTAGGTTTTGGACCATGCAGAACTTTAGAAGGAACCTTTTTTCGTTAAAATATAAATAAAAGTTTCCTATAGGACGCCAACTTATACGTAGACACACTGTATTTCGACAAAAGCCGTAAAAGTCAATTTTCTTAAATGGAAACCCCTATCTTTTTTACCTTATTCTCTTAGGCATTAAAAATGAGGACATGTTTGAATAGGAATGCGAGATGCAGCCAATTAGATCATACTTATAATAATAGAAAACACAGTTATGTGTTTAATTGTTTAACTTCAGTGCTCTTATCTCTCTTAAATCGTAAAAAGTCATTTCTGAAACATATAAACAATTAATAAAAACTATAAAAAAGTTTTTACTTGCAAAAGTTTATACAGATTTTTTTCTTGTTTTTATTTTAATTTAAGGTTACAAAAATGTAGATCGTCACATCGGATTTGACTTTAAAACATCCAAAGCCATTTTTAGAGACTTAGCAACTTTCCATGCAGTTCCGTTAGCAATTAAATTAAAAAATAAAGAACTTTTTGACAAAAATATAAAACCATATCTTCCAAATCTTTTCCGAAAAGATGATCCAGGACATAAAAGAGATCGTATGGATAATGTAATAACAGAATTTAAAAAATACCTGAATTACTACCGTACATCGATAGAATAGAAGCCAACATTAAAAACCATAAACATTTTCAAGAAGAACTTATTACCAAAGAGCCTTGGGGCTCAGTTTGTCACAATGATTTTTGGATAAACAACATTATGGTTAAAGAAGGGGAAAATCCAGATTTAACAAAGTCGATAATATTAGATTTTCAAGCTCAATGTTATGGATCGATAGCTATGGATGTTTTATTTTTCTTGGTTACCTCAGTAGCTCTAGAAGTAATTAAAAAACATTTTGATGAACTACTACAACATTATTGGAACGAGTTTATAAAAAATTTAAATGCACTTCACATTGATACCTCTTTATTTTTACATGAAGAGTTTTTAGAAGAAATTAATAGGGCAGGATCTTTGGGTGAATTTGGACATGCAATTTTTCGTACTTTGGTAATACTTAACGATAAAGGACATACTGATTTTGACAGCTCAAATGAAAATTTTAAAAAGAAGACTTTGAATTTAAATTTTCTTTGAACAACCGCCATATAGAGAAGTACAAGTGGCTAGTTAACGAATTTGTTAAGAGAGGCTGGATATAAATTATTTTATTTAAAAAAAAACTTGTTAATTGTTTTATTTTACTCAAAACGATAATTCACTTTTTATGATCCCAAACTGCTTTGGTTATTGTATGGAAAAAAAAACAAAAGATATCATTTTATTAGTTGACGACATTTAAAAAATGAAAAAGATGTTTTTTAATCGCCCTTAATTATAAAGATAATTAGCCGTTTTCATACTTTTGAGATAGTCTGTATAGGTATACGGTGAAAGGGTATATTGCTCTGTTTTACTTTTTTTTTAATGTAGGCTTAAGCGCAATCTCCTAAATGTATGAACAGTTGATTGCTTTAGTTAATTGTTTTCTTATATAACCTTGTTTTTAAAGTACTTTAGCATCTGCAAAATATCAGTTTAATTTAAAAGCAATCCAGACACTTTTTCTTTTTAATAGTTTGTGGTTAGAAAGTTTAAAGTAATAAAAATAAAAGTCCAATATAATAATATTTATATAAAAATATATGTTTACAGAATACTATAGAGTCATTTAAAGTATATGAGTAAAAGTAAATAATATTTTTATGACACAAAAATGTAAATATCATAATGATTACGTGTTAAGTCGTTAGAATCAAATGGAAGAAGTTATAATAACTTAAACAAAATACCGCCACTAGTTTTAACAGAAAGAAGTCTGTATCATACCAAGTCGCTTGGTCAGTGTAAAAACGCCGCCCTATTATAGGCACATACACTACTAATTTTGCAATACGCAACTATTGGCTGAACCTTGGCACAAGCCGTTTTTAATTGGTTCGCGGCTTACTGAACATTTTTGACAATTTTCTCAAGTCTACGTTGACCCCATAATTGTATTTCGTGGCGGCGCCTTTTTGCGCTGATAGTAGACAAAGCGGCGAGGTATGATAAAGGATTTTTGGTTGTAATAAAAACGAGTGACGGTATTTTGATTAGAGTTTTATAATTCCTTTTATTTAACTCTACATAAAAGTAATACAGTAATAAATTTTGTATTATTAACTCTTTTTAAACTTAATCTTTTAACAAACATTTTTATTCTTTTTTGATTTTTTGTCACATCTGCAATCTGTCTGGCAGGAACAATGCTGTTGAGATACTTCAACAAGCCTAAGTGCTTTTACAAGTACTGCAATCTCTCGTAGAAAATATCCAATTCCTTCCGATATTGGATCACAAATATCCCTAAGTGATGCTGTTATATTAAAACAAAATATTAGCATTGGTTGAATAACACCATTAAAAGTTGTTGCCAATAGTGGTTTAAAAAATAATCGGAAGCTAACTGAATAAGTCCTATAGTTAATGGTCGGCATATACTGTATAGGAGAAACCTAAAATAAAAAATATGATAATTTTGACTTATACAGGGTGTCTCTGAAGGGTGCGGAAGAAAAGCTTACTTAGATTTCTAAGACTAAAATATGACGATCTAAGCCAACTTACCTTTTTCCAAAAATTAATGGTTTCGGAGATACAGGGTGTCAAGAATTTATTCTGGTTTTAGTTTTTCATCAAAAATTTTGTCAATACTAGGTCTGTTGTCATAATATTCGGCTAAAAAGGGTTCTAGAAGTAAGAATTTGCTATCAATTTTATTGGTAGCTCTAGAGGGCGCCACATGCGGCACGATTTAAAAACGTAATAACCAGCCACTTAGTATGTAACTTAAAAAAAGAAATACATTTTTCTTGACCATATTTTACATAAAAAGATATACTTGGTAACGACTTGGTAAATGTTGATTTAAGCAGCCCTTTCTAAGATATCTGGGTTTTAAAAAATCACTTTCTGTATAGCGAGCTCTTAGCTATACATGATGTTTCAGAATTAGAAACTTAATCAATTAATGTCTAAATCCTTACGTGAATTTAAGAAAAAAGTTCTTATGTATGTTCTATGTTCTAAATAGCTTAACCATTGAGATATGGAGTGATAACAAAGCTTATTTTTTAAAGATTTACTACTCTGTATCTCAAAAAATAAATCTCTTGGGACAATTAATATGAACTTTTCCTCTAAAATTTCACCTAAGGATTCACACTGTTAAATCATCTAATTCTAAAACATTCTGTATAGCTGAGACCTGGCCGTACATTGATAATTTTTTTAAATCCAGATATCTCAAAGACGGTTGCCCAAATCGACTTTAACCAAGTATACCTTTGTGTGAAATTTGTTGAAGAATAGGATTTTTTTAAAGTTACATACAAAGTGGTTTAAAAGAGTTATTTCGTTTTTAATTTGTTGACACCCTCTTAAGTTAACTAATCAAATTAATAGCAGATTCTTATTTCTCACCTTCCAAAACCTCTTCTAGCCAAATATTGTGACTATACACCTATTTTTACCTAAATTATTTATAAAAAACCAAAACTAGAATAAATTTTAACACCCTGTATCTCGAAATTATCCACTTTTGGACCAAGGTAAGTTAAATTAAATTGTCATATTTTAGCCTCAGGAATCGCTAGTAGCCTGTTTTCCGCACCTTTTGGAGACAACCTGTATTGTCGCAAGGGTAGATTATTAATCGTTCACAATGTACAACACAATTTAGTTTTTATACAGTGACCTCCATAAATGTTGAACTATATGGAAAACTTTTAAATATTTTTGATAAAAATATTTGCATACAGTGAAACTCACAAAACACTGATCAAAATGTAAATACAGTGTGGACGTAAATAGTCCCCCTTCTTAACTTTTGTACCCTTAATTTTTTCCTTATAAAATTTGGACATGACTGATGGGACGATATAAACTACTTTTGACGTAAAAATGATAGTTGAAACACTCAAGATGGCAGATGGGCGTCATCTTAAGAAAAAAAAAATGGAAAGGGGCAGGGGTCTTGTGGCATATCATTAAAAAAATCATTAAAAATAATTCCCGAAACTAATAAAGTTAGATAAACTTAAGAGGTATTTTCTTAAAGCTCTTAAAATGATCTTTTTAATGGCAATACTGATAATATACAGGGTAGAATAAAAAGTCGATATTTTTTTATAAAAGCACCCTGTATATTATATCACCATTAAGAAATAACTTTGACAGAGCTTTAGGAATATATTTAAAAAAATTTGTGCCATAAGACTAAAATTTTAAAGCTCTTTGAGATTAATGGTTCTCATGGTTTTTGTCTTTTAGAAATGGCCGCATTTACTTTAAATATTTTAAAATTTATTTTTATGTCTTTGTTTTTTGTTTAGAATTATTCTAAAATCGCTATGATTTATTCAAATTTTGATCTGTGTTTTGTAAGTTTTGGTATATGCAGAAATTTTTTATTAAGATTTTTTGAGAAACCAAAAAAGTTTCCCTTATGGTTCAACACCTATGGCGGTCACTGTATAATTTAAAATAAATATATTTTTTAATATTCTGGAAAAAAACCAGTAATATTTTTAATAAAAAATTACTACAATTTTAAAGTAGCCTAAATTTTTCTTTACCAGTATATTTAAAGAAAAAAGACTGTTACAAACCTAAATAACTGTAGAATAAATGAAGTTATAAACGAAATTCCTATATGTATTGTTCCAAATATCTCCGCCCAAAATCGAGTGGTATGTTTTTCTGTTTTGTCAGCTACTCCTTCGGTTGTTACTATTGGTGGAGCATCTGTAGTACGATAGTGACTAAAAAGGTTAAAATATACTGAGTCAGACCTAAAAACGACTTGCTCGATGGGCGCAAAAGTCGGGCCCTGATTCTTAACTTCTCGATACGAGACGATTCGGTCGGTATCGAGTTCTCGGTATCCTTTTCAAAACCTATCGGCCTTTTTTTCTCATCTGCTTTTACGTAGATAATTAATAGAATAAATACTTCTTTATTAAGGATAGTGCCTAGTTATGGAACTCGGAGCTATCGAGTCGGAATTGAGTTTCAAATAAGTTAAGAATCACCATTCGGTAGCGACTCGATACCTTTCGACTCGAGACAGCGGTTAAGAATCCGCCTGCTGATCCTATGATTTTGACATATGTTAACTAAATAAAAGTAGAAAAATTGGAGATAAATCATAGGTGGCCATACTCCGCAAGAACGTAAAATAATTGTGACAGTTGTTTAAAGCAAAATAATCGGTTCGTGGTTTAGGCTCAAAGAGAATTTTTCCTTTCTGCTTGTGTTGCATTCACACACAAGGAGAGTGGTTCAACATGGTACAAAAACAAAAGTGGTCTGCCCCAAATTAGCCGTTTGGCCAATAAAATCGCTTCTGTAGCGATAGATGTCGCAGACTGGTCACCCTACTAGGCCTTAATAGACAATCTTTGCAACAAAACATAGTAAAAGATTTAAATACGATCCCAAAAGAAGATCAAATACGACATATAGCACGAGTGACACTGGACATTTCAAGAAAAGCGTCCCCTGCTGCTCCATCTATTTAGCGGCCCAAAAGGTGAAATTTGAGGTTTGAAAATCAGTTTTAAATTGGTCACGAAATGGTCATGGTGATGGTAACTAAGTGTGAATTGGTCATCAACTTTTACAGCGTGTTTAAAATATCAAGGTCATCAAAAAAATTTATCGTAAATGGCTCAATCAAAAAGGATCCAATTGGTTACAAAATGGTCAACATTATTCAGTATGATTAGTTAATTGGTCAGCAAGATTAAGGGAGTTATGTAATAAATAAAGACCTTCAGGGACAAGAAAATTTTATATTTATTCCAGCCTATTTGACCAAATAATAAATACCAATTCTATAATTCTAACTAGCTTTCAGAATTGGTTTTTTGAATATAAAATTTTTAATATTGGGCCGCTTACAAAATTTTCTCATCCTTAAATATCTTCATTTAATACAGAATTTCGTTAATCTTGCTAAACAATTTGTTTTGCGACCATTTGCATCCTTTTTGATTAAGCCATGTATGATTAATTTGAGGCGCTAAGAATTTTTGATGAGCTTGATATTTTAAACAGACTGTAAAAGTTGGTATATGGCTAACCAATTCCTCACACTGTGATCGTTTCGTGACCAATTCGAAATTGATTTCAAACTTCAAATTTCACATTTTGGGCCGCTAATCTCTTCTTTTGACGATTTGCAATGGCATACGAGGTCGCATGATTTGACTGTTCCGGGCTTCTTTCTTTGTTTTTTTAATATCACATGTTTCCCAGAACAAGCCTCAGACCCTGGTGGTTTTAGATTTAACGCCAGAATTTTTGAAAACAGTTATGGAAAATGCTGTCAACGAGGCGGAATGTGCATCAACTCGACCCCTAAATGTCTTAAAAGGATAATACCGTCTAAATTGACTGTTTAAAAGAGGTTAGTTAACACATGATATAGGTTTTCAGAAATTTAAAGCATTAGTGGCAAGCTTGGACGTATATAGATGTAAATAAATAAAATTAAATAGTATATTTCCTAACTAGTGCTGAAGCTGAAAGTGCCACTTTTCCGCACGCTACTGCAGTTGACCGAACGACGTGTAGTGGAGTTTGGTTAAGAAGTCAAGTGCGGAACCCTATTTTTCTACGAGCGTAAGAAAAACACATTTTTTTACACAATACTACCTAATACCATAGAGTAAGGAAATTATAAGAGTGTTCATGGACCAGCCGATTTAAGGACAGGTCATGCGAAAACTCCCAATATAATTTTATTCGTTTCTCGTTGAAATAGCGCCAGTTAGTCATTTCAGTAAGCTTACGTGTCTCCTCACCGCTGATGTTACACGAGGCCAGGCTTGGACCGACGCATTTAAAGTGTAAACTGGCAAAAATGTCAAGCCTGCCGCCAGCCTGCCGCAAAAGCGGTACGAGAATTTTAGCATGCCATGGTTTCTCTTATCCGTAGGTCTGTTACTTTATGCTAATACCCTTGTACTTATTAATATTGATGGTAATGGTAAATGTACAACTTGTGGCATTTTGTAGGTTAATAGCGAATTGCCGGAGTTTTTGGTTGTGAAAATATTGTTGTCTGCGGAATGTATTTTGTGTGTGAAAAATAAATAAAAACTTAAGTAAATATTTATCCTTTTTCTATTTTGCAGACTACTCGGGCCTTTTTATTTCAGACAATTGGCATGGCATTTTTATTGACCAACTCACCAAGATATTTAAAAAAACAAGTTTACGCCAATATTTACTTTTATTGAAAACCTATGACAATAATGCCCAGTTTTACAATTGCCAGTTCATTTATGGTTCAGAAATTAACTGGTACCATCGCGTTCAAAAAACTCAGACAAGCTTATTTGGTTTGATCTCCCGGACTTTTATGAATTACCTGATTTTTCTATATTATAATAATAATGAAACTATCAAAAATTAATAGGTACTTAGTTGTCAGTATAGGTTGTCAGTCAAAAAAATATTCAGTTTTGGCATCTGCTGATATTATGCCTCGTCTAAACCAGCAACAAAAAGTAATACTACATACAAGAGTTATTGAAGGAGTTGCAATAAGGAATATAGCCAATGAGATTGGCGTAGACAAGAACACCGTTCTACTTGCAAAGAAAAAATCAATAATTTTGGCGATATGAGAAGAAACCCAGGCTCAGGCCGGAAAAAAGCTCAAATGCGGAGCAAGATGCCGGTTTAATACAATATTTACAGGCCAATCCATTTCACACCGCTCTCCAAGCCAAAGAAGTCGCTAACTTTCCGGCATCCATTCAAACCGCTAGAAGGAGAATTCGGAATTCCCAAATTATAAGGAATAGGTCCGCAGCAAATAAAATTTTTTTGACGGAAGAAAATAAAATTAGACGAATGCGGTTTGCCAGGGAGTTTCTAAATGCAGATAATCTGTGGCCAAAAGTTATTTTTTCTGATGAGAAAACTTTCCAGTCGTGTCATAATGGAAAAATTAGAGTATATAGACCCACTGGAACGAGATATAATAGTCAATATACTAGAAAGGTTGCAAGAAGCGGTAGGTTTTCGGTTAATGTTTGGGCATGGATTAGTGCCAGAGGACCAGGGGTTTTAAGAGTTATTCCAGGACGTTTTACTGCGCCCGTTTATAGGGATATATTAGAGCAAGTTATGCTACCATCGGTGGAAGCTGTATATGGGGATGATTTTACTTTTCAGCATGACAACTCGCCAGTCCATCAGGCCCGAATTATTAATGCATTCCTTGACGAAAATAATATTAATGTGCTGCCGTTCCCTCCAAAGAGCCCTGATCTCAACCCGATCGAAAATGTGTGGGGGCTTATGTTAAAAATAATTCACCAACATGATTTTCGACCAAGAAATCAAGAAGAGCTCCAGCAAAAAATTATGCAAGCTTGGGATCATATTGATAACCAGCTTACACAAAATCTAGTGTTTAGTATGCCCCGACGTTTGCGGAGTGTATTAGAAAATAATGGCTCTATTACAAAATATTAATATAGTTTCTATTTTTAAGAGTATAACCTGTTGTTGTTTAAATAATGTAATAATTATTTGATTTATTTAATTTAAATAAAAACCTTATTTAATTTTTTGCGTTTGTGTATTTTTTGAAAGCGATGGATCGCGTTTAAAAAAAACACACACAAGCTTGTTTTGCTTGATTTCCTACACTTGTATAATTAAGTAATTTAATTCTGTAATAAATAAACCTAGCTGGTATAAATTACCTCAATTGTCTATATCCCAATAATAAAACTATCCAAACTTAACAGGTATTACGTTGTCAGTCAAAAAAAAATTATAATAGTCAGGGAGCTAGTAGCATATAATATTTTGAGTGTCTGAGTTTTTTTGAACGCGATGGTACATGAACTTATCCATTTAAAATGTATTGCTGTCACTTTTGTCATTTACTTGACAGCAATATTTTTAAGTGGGCAGGTTCAAATACCAGTTGAGTTCAACTGAACCACAGCTTAAACGGCTATTATAAAACTGAGCATTAATAACTTCAAACAAAAATCAGTCAAAAACCCAGTGTAACGCAAAAGCAAGGTACCTCTTTTAATTCTTGTACTACTTTTTATGAATATAACTGTAAAGTAAAAAAATATAAAGGTCTAAAATAAACACAATAAATAAACATATTAGATTTTTTTATTTATAGCCAAAGTTACTATCCTAAGAAATCGAGTAAGGACTTTTGCGCCACCTTTTATTATCAAAAATCAAAAACAATTTTTTTTGTTTTTTTTTATAATGGGTTGACTTACTTAAATGAGCCATGGTCAAAGTAATAAACATCTACTCTAGTTTTACCACTTGTATCGCAGTAAGTTGTTTTCTCGATGGGTTTCTTAAAAACTGTAGGACAATTTGGCTCACAGTTTTTATAAGTATCTTTACACGGACTATTTGTCTGAACTTTATGATCTATCATTTTCTCATTATCCATATTTTTCTTGTCTTTTAAAGAATAATAATTCTGTACTGTTTCATTGATTGCCATATTATTTTGATCATATTTTGGAATTCCTTGTACTAATTCAAAAACTACACGCTAAAATTGGACAAAGTAGTTAATTTTTTAGACCGAGACCAGCAAAAAGTTCTTATCATATAAGATTTTTTTATATAGAAAAATTTCAATTTTTTAATTTAGAGATTGCCTTTGTACGTTCGATAAGCTAAAAATCGATATTGATATATGTCATGTAAACAGCGATATGGCTTGACCACAAAATATTGATAAAACTTAAAGGATAAAAAGTGCCTTAAATTTAATTCCAAAACTCCAAAATGCAAAGTTGCAAGCATGTATTTTAAAATAAAAGTGAACTCGCCATTTTTTGTTTTTAATATTTTACTAAGAAAGTACAAACGTACAATTTTGTTCACGATACTAGCTTTATTTAACTAAACATTATTTGTTTAAGTTAAAATTCGACATAATTTTACGTTTTTTGGCAATTGACACCTTGTGATGCAACGGTTTATTTCTAAGAATCTTCTTATATTTTAACGTTAAAATATTTAGAAATACTATAAATTATTGACCTAATCATGTTTCACTAATAACTCAACACTCAAGACGAGCTTTAACATTCGTGAAAATTAAGGTAGCGCCAAAGTTGCCAGTAGAGGGATTTTAGTATTTTTTCCTTTTTCATTGTATATCTCACTCTAATAATTTATGCTCATTGGTTAAAACTTTTCACTGGCTACTATGTCGCCACCTTAAGTTGTTCCTTTCCGACGGACACTTTTTAATACATTCAGATGGTACTCCTCCCCTATACCCTCCATAAGACCAATGAAGAAAGCAGCTGGTGTTGAAAATCATTGCACGAACATTAAAAGCGTAAACCATGGACGCCGAGTAGGGGGATGTCTGGTGGTGACTTTTGGATATAATACTCGCGCAACAGAAAATGTATGAAAAAGTAGGTGTTGTTAGATAAATATCAAGTTTTTGCACCCCCTGGCTTTGTAATGAAATACCCGGGTTCGTGAATAGAACAGCTCGTATGGGCGCTAATATATCAACAATTATTTAGCAAGTATTTTTTGCAGAATCATGTTCAGAATAAAATGCTGATTACAAGTATCCGTGATGTCGAATTTTGGTCAGATTTTTTTTAACCGCAATTGTTTTGACAGTTAAAAAAACAAATTTTTGCATCAAATAAAATGTTATTTAATATTTTGACTTATTTTCCACCGAAAACAACAGATCACATTTTTTCATAAAAATTAATATTGATTAAGTTATATTTATTTAAGCAATTGAAAATGAGCAATCAGGCCCAACTTTGCCATTTAAATAATGTATAAAAATATGAAAAATTTTAGATGATGATTATTTTATGAAATCGTCGAACTTTTTGTAACAATTGTAGAGTAAGCGATTGGATAATTTTGAATTTCTAGATATTGTTTTTGATTTTTGACAAGGTGTATTTTTTTGTTTTATCCTCCAAAAATGTATACACTTTTTCTGTATGTTATGGTCTCCATATAAACAGCACCCAGATCGGCCTGGTGTATTCCAAGGTTACCACAACCTCTTTAGCCGCGACACCTTAAGGTAGTTGTCGTAGTAACTTTAGAACACACCGGTCGGGGTTCTTATTATATGGGGACCATAACATACAGGAAAGGTGCAAACATTATTGGGGGTTAAAAACAAGAAAATACACTTTATTCGCTTACTTTACAATTGTTAAAATTTTTTTATGATTTCATAAAAATTCATGTGAAATTTTTCATATTTTCATACATTTTTAAATGGTAAAGTTGGGCCTAATTGCTCATTTTTAATTGTTTAAGTGAATATAACTTAACAAATGTTAATTTTTCAAAAAAATATAAATAGTTGTTTTTGGTGAAAAATTAGTCAAGAAATTAAATAAAATTTTATTTAATACAATTTTTTTCTTAACTGTCAAAAAAAATTCGTTTAAAAAAAAATGACCAAAATTTTAGCTGGTATCATGATTCTTCCTATCAGCATTTTATTCTGAACATGATTCTGCAAAAAATTCCATAAGAATAATTTCTCATACATTGGCGCCCATATGACCTTGTCTAAATTAAGTTAGTTAAAAAAAGTACTAGAGCAATTACGCAGCTACAACCATTGACTTTAAAATTTGTGTTTAGCTTTCTCTCTTCTTTAGGAAAAAATATAAAGGAAGTTTTTATGTTTCCAACATTTGCCGCTATAGTAATGATTAATGAGATGCAGGATGCAGCCAAAAAAAATCGAGTTTTTAAATCCAAATTATTTTGTACTTTTACCCTTGGAGGACTATTATCATCTCCTCTTTTTCTCTTTACATTCATCTTGTAATATTCGCAGTTGCAGTCTTTTTCCATTAGCTTATTGGAAGATGACACCATATTTTTAAGCCAATTCTTTACTCCATTTTTCGAGTCTTTACTTGGGACTGATGGTTCTAAAAACATTTATGTAATAAAATACTTAAAGTAGCTGATTGTAAGTAATAACTCTGTGCTATACCTAATGTTACGTATTTTTAAAAAACAAGAAAATTGTAATAAAGGTCACTCTTTCCGCGGTCTTCGAGTAGTGCGGTACGTTTACGTAAAAGTCTACATAGACTTCCCGGGTAGGCGATTGAAGGCGTCGTACGGCGTAGCTGTACCCTTAGGGATCGAGAAAAGATTCACGCTAAATTGGGGCTTCTTTCTTCTGGGGCTAAGCGCTGTGAGTAAAGATTCCTAAAACCTGAGGTTTTTCTTTTGGTGTTGAACACATGGTGTCTTCGTATGGTCGAGGAGGTGCGCACGCCTTGCGGAAAAACGTCAGTAGTGAAAGTGACGGTTATGCGCGGTACCAGTAGCAGCCGTTGGCTTGACAGTCACAATTTATGCATGTTCAGAAGTTTATCGCTGTTATTGATTTAAATATTTGAATTTTTAAACCGGAATTTCTGGGAGCGGAAAGCTCGACAATCCAGATTTTCCTACCACATTGAGCTGGCAATTGCCTTGCAGCAACGCCATAAACAAAGCAGTATCCAGTAATAAAGGTCTAAAACTAATAATAACATAAAATCTAAACAGAAAAAGCAGCGTTTTAGAAGAGTTATCAAACATTTTAACTAAATGTTTTTAGGTATTTTAGAACCTAAAAAAAATTTTAAACACTCTTTTAAATACAATCCCATATTAAAAATATGAACGTTAATGTACGGGGTGACTCTTAAAGGTGGGGAAAAAATGCTACCATCAATTCCTGATGCTAAAATATGACACTCTATCCCAACTTACTTTATTCCAAAAGTGGATAATTTTAAAGAGTCACTTATCTGCGTCTATATCTTGCACAAATTAAAAACGAAATAACTTTAAATACAAATTTTCACCCTTTTACATATTTCACATAAAAAGTGTACGTGGTAAAACATGATTTAGGCAGCTATTTTTGAGATATCTGAATTAAAAAAATCACTTCTTGTACGGCCAGGTCTAAATTAGATACTAATCTTTAAGAGTGTAATTTCTAAGGTGATTTAAAAAAAAAAGTTTTAATAAACCGATGTCCTTAATGTCCTAACATTTGATATACGGGGTGGTGAAGTTTTACAACATAAGCTTTTTTACCAGTCTGCATCTCAAAACTAGAGTCCTTTAGAACATAGGTTTGTTTAAACTTTTTTTCTTTAAATGACCTAAGGATTCACACTCTTAAAGATTAGTAGCTAAATCTATAAAACTCTGTATAGCTCAAACCCAACTATACAGAAAATTATTTTTTAAATACAGATATCTTTAAAATGGCTGATTAAATTACCTTTTACCAAGTACAACTTTTTTAAGTAAAATATGTTAAAAAATAAAAAAATCTCAATGTTACATATTTTTATAGGCTTTAAAAAATACTGCAGATGGCGCCCTCTAGAGTTTACAACAAAATTGTTGGAATATTCTTATTTCTCACCCTCCACCCTTTCTAGCCAAATGTTGTGCCAATACAATTATTATTAACAAAATTATTTATGGAAAACAAAAACCAGAATACATTTTTGACACCCTGTATCCTTAAAATCAGCAACTTTTGGACTTAGGTGGGTTAAGTTAGATCCACCTTTTAGAGACACCCTGGAGGTATAAGTGTTACAAATTTGAGACACAGTTAGGGTGTGAAAAAGAATAAAGGCTGGTTATATTTGGAAAAACCTGTGCATTTATATGCTCAGCAATATTCCGTTTAAAAAAATTAAAAAATGATATCCGTTTACAATAAACTATGGAATAAACAAAAAAAAACAAAATTTTGCAAAATTGTTTTTTAAATATTTTCTTTTATATGTATTAAAAAGATATTTTAAAATAGTTCTTTCAATATTGTTGATACTTTTTCCGTCTACAAAATATCGTTTGTGTCCTTTGAGCGCCCAGCCAAGTCGTCGACATACGTTTAGCTTAAATTTAATTTCGAATATAATTATCTTAAATATGGGTTTAAATGGCTATACAGATTATTTAGCGGATATAGCTTTACAACCAAATTTAAGTGGAACTAACCACATACTAATATGTACTTTAGTTTAGATCAATAAGGTAAGCGGAAATGGCCGACGTTAAAGCAATTACAAATTAAATGTAGAACACCGTTTATAAACTACGAATAGTTAATTCACTTTATTGCAGCGCGTTTAAAAGCAGCTTTCAAACAGTGCCGACACACGCCAGCCACCGTGTAATATTTGAAGCAAACGACTGGCTTTATTTTGGCCAGCAAGTGGTCGGAGGAAAGGCGGGGCAGAAGGGGTCTGATCGGAGCCGCGTTGTCGAGTGAATTAACTATTCGTAGTTTATGAACTATGGTAGATTCATTATGTCTCTCACAAACACCAAATTGTATTCTAAATAGGTGTTAATAAATTGCTTTGCACCTTTACCTATATAATGGCGTTTGTTAATAATAGTTATTTTTGTACCAAGGGTGTAAAATAGTACTTTTACGCCCGCGGCTGAAAGTTGTTGCCCGACTCCTCAAGGGCAATAATCAGCTGTGGGCGTAAAAGTGCTTTACGTCAGAGGTGCAAACAATATTTTTTGTACGACTGAAATTATTATACAAGCATTCTCTGTAGTTAGGAGAAAATTTCTAAGCTTTTAATATTTTAAATTGTAATCAGTAGACTTTTAACATATGCTTAATTAAATAAATTGTTGTTTTACCAAAAAAAATGGGGCATTATTTAATTTTATTATTGTTTTATTAATTTATAAATGCGGATTTTTTCGATTTTTTTTGCCCTAGGGCGTAAAAGTGTTATTTTACGCCGTCATTTTTAAATACAGGCGTTTTTGATACTTTTTGCCCTAGGCCGTAAAATTGTAATTTACGCCCGGTCGTACAAAAAGTTTTTTTTGTGTTATTAATGTGATTTGTGTGTGTTATTGAAATAAAAAGGCAACCCTTTCCTCTTTACGAATCAGCAAACTATATGTAAAAACAACTATGTAAAGGTACTACAGATCTCACAAGTAATATACAAAACTTTTGCCTTGGCAACTTAAAAATTACCTTTTTGAGAATTTGGCTCAATATTCGAACTCCATTTGGCATTCCATAATTATTTGAAATGTAGCTAGTTGGCAAACCTCTACCGTGTAACATGCTGGCTACTTGCGGACAAAAACACTCAGAATTAAGGCACATATTTGTAGGTAGTTGTGGCGGAGGACAAATATACTGGGTATTGGAGCAATAATTTTCTTCATAAGGAAAATTAACTTTCGGATCAGTAAGGTCATCTATTGTTGCTGATAGCGAGGTCGTATTAAGATCGGCCGCTGCTGAAATGTTTTCTTCATCTTTTGATGGAATATCAGGAGCATCACTTTTCTCTGGGCTGTCGTTACAATCACATCGTGTTTTATACTTTACCTAACATGGCAAAAACATAAAACTTTAATAAATAAAAATAAAACCTGAAAAAAAAAACATGAATATTGATTTTTCCTAATTTCGTTGTCAAAATTTACAACATAAATAAAAAAAAAATTGGCCTTATACATTTTTGTTCTTTTTTTAATTTCTTTTTTTATTTTAAACTTTAAAAATCTTTAAAGGTTTATCTCTTTACCTTCGTTTAGAATTTTTGAGGGCAAAAGCTTTATTATATTTTATGTAATTAAAATAACACAAACAAAGACCTGTAGGGGAACTATGTAACTATAGAAAAGAAAATTTCTCCTGTCTATTTCTATTATTTTCTATTCGGCACTATGCAAGACTTTTCGGTTGTATTCGCAGTTGCCGATCTAGAAAACGAAGACGTGGAGATAGACAGAGCACTTTGCGTCTTTCTAATTTTCGTTCCTTATCTCGCTCGCACATTTTCGTTTCCATTTTGACATTTGATTTTTGTTGTGAATGTTGACATTTCTATGGTTGTCATTTTATAGTCTTTTTTCAATAAATAATATAACATAACATCAAAATAAAATAGGATATTACAAAAATGGGGAAGTTCTAAAGTAAATAAAAAAACACATAGTCATTATAATATCAATTTTGCATTTATAGTTCTAGACAAGAATAATAAAAGTGACTTTAAAGTTGTAAGAAAGAAAAGGCGATAAATAAGTTGTACCTCGTAGGACAAAATGACTTAGCTGTTGGCTTAAGATGACATATTATTTTATCGTACCCTAAAGTTTTTTCATTGAGGTAAAATTAACTTCTTATTTATTTCATGATGCCAAGCAACTATAAACGAAAGTCTACCCGTCATTTCTTGTCAAAGTAAGATATAAGCAAACTATATGGGGTGGGTTGCTAAAAGCAACCTGATTTTTTAAGCTGCTATCTAGTGAATACAATTTTTAACTGGCATGTGCTTTAAAATTTTCAGCTTGTTATGTAGCAATTAATATACACGATAAGATTGAAAAAGCGGACTGCCGATGGTGGCGCAGATTGAGATCGGCTGCTATTTGCAGCTATCCACTGTTATTCGATGCTATCGGCTGCCATTATTATTTGATTATATTATAATATATTGTGATTAACGAATTGAAAACATTGACTTTTTTATATATCCTATTACGTGCTTTTGCTTGTTATTCGGCTAATACCTATTATAATAAACGATAATTTAGAAATAATATTATGTATAAAGTTATACTAAAAAGCATATGGTAATAAAATAGTATTAACTGCTATTTTTGTTTAGCAGTAACAAAAGCAACTGTAAAAGCAAAATAGCGAGTTTGACACTCCTCTAGGGTGTCTTAAGGCACGGACCAATTTATAGCTTTTTTATGCATGGGGGAAGGGGGGGTTGACTGTTCAAGAAATTTTCCTTAATACAACATGTTTTTTGTATTCATATTTTTTTTTGAAGAGCAAAAGAAAATACCCTTCCCTTTAAAATGCATATATTTAACTGATTTTCGTACTACAACATTCTCTTTGCTTCTTTTCGTATGCTAAAGGGGGTTCACATAACTATACGCTTTAAAACATAACAAATAAAGGATTTTTTCATACAACATTTCATTTTTACTCATGGTAAGGGGAGGAGAGGGGTTCAAACCCTTAAACCCCTCTCCCCCTCGTACATACGCGAATTGCTTAAGGCCTCTAAAAAATTCAACGTGCTGCAGGCTACACTTCGTCGTCACAAGAACGTTCTTATTACTTTCGGTAGTTTAAAGCCTACCATTGATGCAGCTATAGAACTTGCAGAAACAGCAAGAAGTTAGTAGACTAGTTTTACCAAGAACAAGGGTGTTTAACTGTGAATTGTGCACTGATAATTAGACTGTTTGTGTCATCTTTCCCACTATTGAGATGATTACTTTTTCTTTTTTTTTAATTTAATATTAATGTTGTAGCTTTCGAATTAACTTTGGTGCCTTAAAAAAAACGTTTTTAATATGCAACTTTAGACCTTCCCTAAATGGGCAACGGGCATTCCAAAGTTTGTTAAAGCTTTAGTTGCTATACCTGTATTACTAAAAGTACTCTAACTATCTTTTTACACAGGGCCGTAATAACTGTTTGAAGCGCCCTAGGCTAGAATTCCCGGAGCGCTTATTTTCCACCAAAAAATTTTTTGAACAGCAAAAAAAAGGGCCTTTCCTCCGTAGCGCCTATTTTAAGTGCTAGGCGCCTAAATAAAATTTGATGACCAAAAAAAAGGTCATTTCCTTCTTTTCGGGCCTATTTCATTCCAAAGCACCTTATTCACAGAGAAACTAGTCACCAAAAACCTATACCTAAACTTTTTTAAAAACTCCCCTGTCCAGCGCCTATTACTCCCCTGTCTAGCGCTTATTTTTTAATGGTTAATACGGCACTGTTTTCACATTAGCGAGAGCCGGGCGACAAAATGACGCGATCGAAGTCGATGGGGTCTTATGAGACTTTTAACACGTTAATTATCCGGAAAGTAGGCAAACTGAAAGGTTCCGTATAATTTTTTTCACTTGTCCAGCAAATCCGGCTTAGTGCGAAATGAGGGTAAAGCTTTTAAAATAAAAACAAAATTACCGCAGAAAATTTTGAATTGGTAAATACGGATTCCTCATTGTCTGCTTCACTACTAGTATTGTAACTAAACTTGGTTGATATAGGTGGCCCCATAATATCTATAATGGTTTGTACCTCTTCCTTTAACTTACTAGGTGTCTTCCAAACAGTATCCGAATCTAAAATATATACAGTTGGGTATATACAGGCTGTTACAAATTCGAAGGCCACTATTAGAATATCGTGAACGGTAAGAGATATAGGGTGCAAAGTTGCGCATTTAACATGCTTAACAACATCCCTATTCAAAAATTTGCAGCCGTTTCTGAATTATCCGAATATAAAACTAAATTTTGCAAAACAGTTTAAATTTTTTTTTAGGATTATTTTAAAATCTATTTTAAAACAAAGCTCACAATATCATTGCCATTTTTTCCGTTCTGGTTGGTTAAATTTAACATCCACCGTTGCGGCTTTAAGGCACCATCATCAACTTTGTTGTATTGAGAGGGGGAATATTTGGTTTTTTAACTTAATAAACCCATATTTAAATTCCTAATCCAATGATATACCACACTTTACATTTACATTTATGCGACGTTTCGAACCGAAAAAATACTATTTTATTCCAAACGTTCTTAAAAACTTCTATTTGAAGGTAAGCATACAATTATTTTTGTTTGAAAACTTCTTTTAATTATTCTTTTTAATAATTCATTTTTTCACAAATAAATTAAAAAGCTACAAAAAATGTAGTTATTTACATACATTTACTTATACATATTTAAATAGAACATTTAATTTAATCAAACGCGTCATTACTCGTACCCTGTTAAAAAATTGATGCATACTTATCTGCAAACGAAAAATCCCCCAAACGTTTGAAAAAAAATCATTATTTTTAATACCAAAACAGTGAATGATGGGTATTTGGTTCGAAACGTCGCATAAAAATCTCTTTAAATAAACCAAGGAAAAATGTATATCACAGGGCAATTTTTATTATAGCTTTTAGCATTTTAGATAAAACAAATTTTTTTATAAAGAACAACTTTTTATTAACCGTTAAAAATAAAAAAGGTAATTATTTACAAACCGGGAGCATCGCCAATTTTAGTGAAATTTGGTATACGGGTTTTTCAGGGCCGTATTATCCATTAGGCTGACTAGGCTACAGCCTAGGGCGCCATGAAAAAATATAGGCGCCAGACATGGGAGTTTTTAAAAAGTTTTTAGTGACTAATTTGTCTAGGCGCGAAAAGGAGGGAAATACCTTTTTTTTCTGGAAAATAGGCGTTCCGTGAATTCTAGCCTAGGGCGCCTCAAACAGTTAATACGGCACTGGGTTTTTTTGGGGCGCTAATTCATCATCAGACTTAATAACCAAAAATAACCTGAATTTACTATTTCCCCTTTTCTTTCTGCACTCAATTCTTGAATAAAAGCTAAATTGGTACTCAATATTCGAGTTCCACCTCTAAAGTTTCCATTTATTTACTCGTTTTTTTCATAAGATTGCAAAGCTTCACTTTTAATCATTCTGATTGTAGTAGCCTTGGTGCCACCAAGGGTACTGCGATTGAAAGTAAGGCTTTACAATTTTATAAAAAAAATGCGTAAAATAAATACAAAAATGGGGTTTTTAGAGATGGAAATTAAATATTGAGTTTTAATATAGCAGAAAACTCAAGAGTTCAATGCAAAAACAAGGGAAAAATATTGAATTTGGGTTGATTTTGGTTATCAAGTCCGATGATAAATATCTCAAAAACGAAACATGTTCGACTAAAAATTCTTTTAGATTCGTAACAGTGCCCCAAAAACCCCCGTATACCAAATTACATTAAAATGGGCGATGCGTCCGATTTGTAAATAATTAACCTAAAAAAACAGGTATAGTTAAGTAATTTCTACTTAAAAAAACAAATATTTTTGGCCTTTTAGGATAATAGAAATACTTACCAGAATTAGTCAAATCTTCATCTGCACATAATTTATTGGTTCCTGTACTTACATTTTTAGTAGTAGATTTTTTTCCATCCTTACCTTCTGGCATATTTTATTGTATATATAAATATTTTAAAAATATAAAATACTTTCAATCATTATAAAATAAAAAAGTTATATTACTGTCACTTAACGTCACTCAATCAATCAACATGACTTGAAAAAGTAACAACGGATACGGATCAGGAAGTCTATTCCACTGTCATAAGCGCCTTTTTGTTTGCAAACTTGTGTATTCCCAATATTTTCGTTACATTTTTCTATTGAATTTGTAATAAAATGGCCAGCAGAAGTTTCATACAAGTAGCGGTAATTATTTACAAACCGGACGCAACGCCGATTTTAATGAAATTTAGTATAAGGGGATTTTTAGGGCGCTGATTACGAATCTGAAAGAATTTTTAGTCAGACAAGTTTCGTTCTCCATATATTCATCATCAGATTTGATAACCAAAACTAACTTAAATTCACTATTTACCCCCTTTTTTTGCACTCAATTCTTGATTGAAAGCTAAATTGGTACTTAATATTTGATATTCACCTTTAAAAACCCCATTTTTCCAAAAAATTTTTTTTTCATTGTAAAATTTTAAATCTTGTACACCCTATCGGTGGACAGTCTGTATATTGATTTAGCAGCAGCAGATTCATGTATTAAGTATGCTTAATAGGCATACACACGGCGAGGCATGCCTTTAAGTCTACGAGTAAAAATGATACTATTATTTTGCGTAGAATCGCGCATCAGTTTACAATACAGACTATCGCACTTACTATTAAGTTCCCTCTCTGTTTAGATGGTCTAAAAGGTTTGACTAACCCTAAAACCACCAAGACTATACTGATTCGATTCTTGGCAATATAGATAGGAATTTTTAATCGCTTGTCCCCTTTCAAGAAAAGCAATGGCAAACCACTATGTAGTAAGAAAGGCACGTTATGCCGGTGGGGCTAGTCAGCAACGACTACCTCTCTCTCTCTATATATATATATATAAATAAATAATGAATATAACTGTGTATATATTGGATACAAACTGTTTATATACAGTTATATTCATAAACATGTCGTACAAGTATAAAAAGAGAGGTAACCATCCCATTTTTGTTTCGGTTATTTAATGTCATAGGTTTCTAATAAAAGAAAACATTGGTGTGCACCTTTTTTAAAATATATGGCTGACAATGTTTAAAAATGTGTAACTTTGTAAGTAAAAATGTCACGTCAATAATCTGAAATTGAAGAGGCTCAAGTAGTTTGCAGAATAGAAGAAAAATAAATATTTACTTAAAGTTATTATTATTATTATTATTCTTTAAAAGATCCAACACGACGTATCCCATGGCTCCGACCCCATAGGGCGTCGTGCGGAAGGCCATCCATATCGAAGACCACTCCTCGCGTCCGCTCGGTCAGTGATCTTCGGCCAAATTCATTTGCCTCAGTAGACGAAGGAATCCAAGGACAACAGATTTCTGCATCTTCATCACCAGTTGTTCGGGTGTATTCTCACATGCTGGAATGTACCTCATTTCCCTTAACATGTCATTCTTCATGCCTCCCAAAACGCCAATTATCAGGACAACCAATCGCACGGTATACTCCGGATAGAGCCTTCGAAGTTCGCCAAGAAAATTTTGATATTTGGCTCGTTTCTCCCGTTCTTTTATATCGATGTTAGTTTCCGCTGGGGCGGAGAACTCTATCAGAGCAAAATAAATGTTAATGTGCTCTGACTCTATTACATACATGTGGTTTGTCTTATCAAGGAGAACGATCTCGGATTTATTCGCTTGAATTTGATGCGTTGTTGTGAACGCGTAGTTCCAGTATATGCGACAGTTGTCATTTTCCACTACTGCCTCAATGTCTCCGGGAGCAAACGGCAGTATTGCTGTTTCATCGATGCCGTAGTAATGCCTCAGGTGATAGTAAAGTACCCGAAGAGCGTCATTATGCCGATGGATGTAGCTATTGACAGCATGCACTGGACAAACTGACAATAAATGCATAAGGGTTTCGGGTTGCTGTCGACAGGCTCGACATGCGGTGTCATGAACGTTGGAAAATTGTACCGAAACCAATGTGTGTAAAGTACCCGAAGAGCGTCATTATGCCGATGGATGTAGCTATTGACAGCATGCACTGGACAAGCTGACAATAAATGCTTATGGGTTTCGGGTTGCTGTCAACAGGCTCGACATGCGGTGTCAAGAACGTTGGAAAATTGTACCGAAACCAATGTGTTTATCACCTCATCTTGGCATACTAGTAAGAATCCTTCGGTCTCAGACTTAGGCTCGGCGGATTTCAAAAACCCAAACGTAAGCTTTCGAGATAGATCGAGTCTATTGATGTTTCTGTAAAAGATTCCGTGCTGCGGCTTATTGATGTGATCTTCTAAGAGCATCCGTTGTTCGGCTCTTCTAACTGCAGCTGTTACAGCACTAGACTTCTGTCTTATAAGTGATTGGTCGTCATTAGAATCTATTTCAAATCTGAGACCGAATTTCTCCGCGGCTCGCTCGGCTGCCTTAAACACAAATGCTCCAACATTGGCCATCTCATGTTCTTTTACTAACTGCAGCAGTGGATCCGTGCTTTTGGCAACCTGACAAGCAAGACTCAAAACCAAACGATCATGCATACACTCTAAGCTTAAAAGGCCGCGACCTCCCTGATGGCGTGAGAGGTAAATGCGGGAGACTGATGAGCGGGGATGGATGCTGCGGTGAAGATGCATAATTTTTCGTGTGCTAACGTCCAGTTCGCGCAACTCTTCTCGTGTCCACTTAACTACTCCAAACGAATAAAGCAATACAGGAACTGCTAGCATGTTAGTTGCAGCAACCTTATTTAATCCTGATAGTTCGGATTTCCATATTTTCCTTAGGCGTTGCCTGTAATTGCTTCTCAGCTTTAACATCCTGAGTACGATTTTGGTCGATACCTAAATATCGATACGTTTCGTTATTTCTAAGCGGACGGAGAATCGCGCTGTCAGCAAGTTGATCAGCCTCTAAGTCGTTACCATATCGGCCCTTCACCAGCCTAAGTTCTGCACATTTGTCAAGTCCGAACTCCATGCCAACATCTTTGGTATATTCGTGAACCACTTTAAGAGACTGTTGTAGATCTCGCTCACTAGTTGCATAGATTTTCAGGTCATCCATATAAAACAGATGGGTTATCTTACGCTCACTTCTTCCAGGTGGTCCACAGCAATACCCCGAGTCTTCCGAAGAGACACGGATACGGGAAACAGCGATATACAGAATAATAGAGGACTTAGTGAGTCGCCCTGAAATACGCCCCGTTTAAATGTTATGGGATCAGTAATGACTTTTTGTGCTCCAGATGTTATGGAGAATTTAGATTTCCAGAGCGGCATCAGCTGTTTGATGCAACGAATCAGGTTAGGAGGTAGCTTGAGATCTTTAAGCAGATGCAATATTAATTCATGCGATGTTGTATCAAAAGCTTTTTTGTAATCAATCCATGCCATACTGAGGTTGCGTTTGTATTGGATTGAGTCTTGTGTGATGCATCTATCGATTAAGAGATTTTCCTTGCAACCATTGATTCCTCTTTTTCCTCCTCGCTGCTTTCCTTTATCAGAGAGAATAGGATCTATTGCACTCAGTATTCTAGAATACAAAATTCTAGTAAAAGCTTTGTAGCTGGTATTAAGGCAAGTGATTGGTCTGTAGTACTTTGGCTGTGTTAGATCTCCCTTTTTTGGTATTAATATAGTCCGGCCTTCTACAAACCATTCAGGAATTGGTGTGACTCCATTAAGCCACGAATCAAGATTATTTTTATTTATTTACATCTACATATTCTCACGCTTGACGCTAATGCTTTAAATTTTTGAAAACCTGTGTTTAACCTAATTTAAACAGCGAGTTTGAGAGGTCGGTTTTAAATCAAAATAAGGTAAGGTATATCTTTTTCTTATTCTTGTACGCCGTTTTTATAAATATAACTGTATGTGCGCTCGGTATAAAATACACAATATTTTTTAAATTACAGCGATGCACCGCTTCAATAAAGCAGTAAATCAGTTTTTGGATCCCTGTATTATTTGTTTAACCAATCTTATTCTGCTCTAGCTCTAAGGAAATTGCTTAAGTTTTAGCTAATTTAGCAAAATTGTTTTGATTTTTGATTACATTTAAAAAGCACATATTCTTAATCGGCTTTGTTAGTAAGTTGAATTAAAAAATATTGTTACTTGTTCCGTGTAAAATTTACCTTTTTTCGTAGGTGGTAGAGGAGCTTTCCTCGCCTGAGGAGGTACCACCCCACTCACCCTTTAAAGAACCCGTGAAGTCTTAACGGACGTTTCGGGTTCTGGGTTTGTGAGTCAGTTTTCCTTCTTCCTTCTTTTTCTTTCCTTTTTTTTCCTTTTAACCCCCAAACTATGTACAAATGATGGCGGCACACCCGGAAGTAAAATATTCCGGAGGTAAAATACCCCTCCATTCGGATCTCCGGGCGAGGGGTGCATCCGGGAGGCCTTCATCGAGAAGTTTAATTTCTTTTGCAAACATATGTGGGCTTAACACCAATATAAACTCCGTTCACCATCACCTTCAGTCATCTAAGCCCCACATACTGTTTCTAACGGAAACACAAATAAGTTCTAAATCTTCAACCAGCCACCTTCTCTTCCCAGGCTACGAACTTATTTCGTCTTTCCGCCCACATGGTGGCGTATGTGCTTACGTCCGCAACGATCTGGCTTGTGCTCGAGTTTCTAATCTTGAATCGGGTAGGCCTGATATCCTTTGGCTCAAACTTTCCCTTAGGTCTTCAACTAAATTTATCTGCTGTTTGTACCGGTCCCCATCTAATAATTCCTATGTCGAATTCTTTGACTTTCTTTCAACAAAGATCGATAGCATAATTTCTCAGTTTCCATCGGCTGAAGTAATCGTGCTTGGCGACTTCAATGTCCATAATAAGGATTGGCTGGGCTCTTCAAAAACTGACCCCCAAGGCAGAGCAGCCGAAATCTTCGCAGTCAGTAACTCTCTTACCAACCTTATTATGAAACCCACCTACTTTCCTAGAGTCCCAAATCATAGTTCAAATCCCCTAGATCTCTTTCTTACTACAAACCCCGAACTCTATGAAACATCTGTCACAGCACCCCTAGGTCGCTCAGATCATGGCTTAGTTACTATATCTTACCCTGCACATCCCGAGGTAAATGAATACATGCCACCACGCACCGTATGGCACTACAACTCAGCCGACTGGGATGGCCTAAGGGACTTCTTCGCCACTTACCCCTGGAATTCCATCTGCTTTTCTTCTCGTGATCCTTCCCAAATTTGCAATCAACTTACTGAATCAATTCAATTGGGCATTGAAACCTATATTCCACACACCATCAAAAACCCCAAAAATCCAATAACAAACCCTGGTTTTCCAAATCTTGTGAAAAAGCCAGAACTTTAAAAGTTCAGGCTCACAAGAACTTTCTACAGGATCCTAGTCCAGAAAACCGACAGGCCAGCATTGAAGCAAGAAACTACTACAATCAAACAATTTCTGAAGCCAAAGACTCCTTCGACAATCGTATCAAAAACAAAGTTCTTTCTTGCTCAAATGGTAGCAAATCCTTCTGGTCCTTTGCGAAAAACATAAGTAGGAATTTTTGTGCCAGTTCTTTTCCACCACTAACTTTGGAAGATGAAATTATTTCTACTGCTAAAGGGAAGGCAGAACTATTTGCCAAACAATTTGCTGCCAATTCAACCTTTGACCCTCCCGTAAATCATCCAATTCCAACGATTACCCCAGTTCCTCATAAAATGCCCGATATTATTTTTAAAGTAAAACACATTAAGCGTATCCTTTCCTCCCTTAACACCAAGAAATCGTCTGGGCTGGACGGCATACCAGCAATCGTTTTAAAAAATGTGCTCCAGAACTTGCACCAATCTTAACTCGGCTCTTTCGAATTTCTTACGACACAGGTATCTTTCCGGAGAGCTGGAAGGCTGCACGTGTTCAACCTATTCCCAAGAAAGGATCTAAATCGCTTCCATCTAACTATAGACCAATTTCAATTCTCTCAGTTCTTTGTAAAGTAATGGAAAAATTAATTAATTCACAAATTCTTAAGTACTTGGAAAAACACAAAATTTTGCACGACAGGCAGTATGGATTTCGCCACAAAAGATCTACAGCAGATCTTCTTTCCTTCGTATCACACTGTTGGAATAAGTCTCTTGAGTTTCTAGGTGAGTCCCAGATCGTTGCTCTTGATATATCCAAAGCTTTTGACCAGGTCTGGCATGCAGCACTTCTTAATAAACTTCCCTCCTATGGTCTTTCAACTAAACTCTGTACTTGGCTCTCTAGTTATCTATCTGATCGACGTATATCAGTTATTGTGGACGGCCATTCTTCAAGCTTTCACCAAATAAATGCTGGAGTCCCTCAGGGCTCAGTTCTGGCACCAACATTGTTTCTTCTTCACATCAACGACCTTCTCTCGTCCACAACTAATTCCATTCATAGTTTCGCCGACGATAGTACCCTTCACTCCAGTTTTCAGGTTCCTAAACCCATCACTAAACCTGACTTGGAAAATAAACGCAGAGCGATGCAGATATCTCTTTCTCAGGATCTTAATTTAATATTGGATTGGGGCGCCAAAAATCTCGTCCATTTTAATGCATCCAAAACACAGTCATGTTCCTTGTCGCGAAAAGAGTCATCAAATACTCATCCTCTACTTATGAGCGGCCAAGTTCTACAGAGCAAAGACACCTTCAATCTCGTGGGCGTCACATTTGAAAGTAACCTTAACTGGCATAAACACATTGTATCTATAGCCACGGCAGCTTCAAAAAGCTTGGATTTCTCTTCGAGCTAAAAAGTATTTTTCCGCTTCTAATTTATACACTTTATATGTTTCCCAAATCCGACCTCCCTTGGAATATTGTTCTCATATCTGGGGCATGGCGTCCCCAACAACCCTGAGCATTCTTGATTCTATTCAAAGAAGAGCTGTTCGTCTCATTAATGATCCTTCACTTACAGAAAGGCTTCCTCTCTTGCCCATCGTCGGGCTGTGGGCGATTTATCGCTTTTTTATAGGTACTTCCATGGCTTCTGCTCTGAAGAATTGACCAGTATAGTTCCTCCACTCACGGTTCCCAACAGAGAAACTCGTGGTTCCGCGCATATGCATCCCTATACGGTCCAACTGGACAGGCCCCGAACTTCTCACTTTGTTCGTTCTTTTATCCCTAGAGTTTCTAGATTGTGGAACCTGCTGCCCGCGGAGGTCTTTCCTTCCCCCAAATCTTCAAGTATTTAAGTCCCGTGTCAACAAACTCCCTCTTACCTCGCTTAAGACACCCACGGTACGTTAGTATTTAGGCTTTTAGCCTTCGTGGTTTGTCCAAAGAAAAAAACCTTCAGCAGCTCCTCAAAACGTCAAACAAAACCACATTTCGATAAAGAGTAGTAACCGAGCTCTGCAGCGCTTTATCGCTGTAAATTTCCTAAATGCGCCCATAAATCCAGAGGGATCTTCATTTGTTAATTTATAAAAGTTTTTATTCATCAAAAGTAAAGCACATTTTAATTAATAATGCTTTGAAATATTTTTCGACAAGTTAAATTTATATACACTCTAGTATTGTTTTCGTAAAAACCTTATCAAACAGATTTCTGCTTATATGTTTTATTTAAAATCATACAATATTTATACATATTTTAATTGCATACCACAAAACATGGACTTTTTACCCATGTTAATTTTAAATGATATTCACTACCATCCTTATATTAGTTAAATACCATTCCATACATACTGCTGACTTTACGTCATTTAATTACCACCTTTAAATTTATAATAACTCAATACATTTCGAATAATTCCATTACAATCAGTTAAAAGTTAAAAGCAAACATAGATGGTAATCAAATACGATAAAATATTGGAAGGTTTAACAGAAGCATATTGGATCGTTAAGAGAAATGTTAAAACTATATTTCTTTATTTTCATACAAGTTATTTCTTTTTTAATTATTTGTTCTGCCCAAAATGAAGACGTAAAAATTTCGTTTTATAATTGATTTTATTAAGGTTCAAAGAAGCTCTGAATGTATTTTGGAAAATTTGTGCTGGAGTAAAGGTATCAAATAATGAAAGTTTTTGAAATTTTATTTATTTTGTTTTTTAGTAAGTAGCAACTATTTATAATAAACAAATATATTACAAATTATTTCAATAAAATTATCAGCTGGGGTTGTTACTGTTTTCTTGTATTTAATTCATTACATTGTTAAGTGGTATAGCGTCTTTGAGTAAATATTTATATAGGTTAATTATATTTTTTTGTAATTTTTTAAATAATAAAAAAAAACAAAAACCTTTCCCTTTAGTTCTGGTTAGTAGGATATTGGGTAAGCCATATTTTATAGTATCCCATATTTTAAAGCCTCTGCGGATATGTGACAAAACGGATTTTAATAAGGATCATTAACAGTACTGAGATTTAATATAGATGCCCAAAAACCTCTAGAAAGCGTCCATAAATTACGTGAAGCATTAAGAGGGAAGGGGGTCTACTTGAATCCAACCTTTTCTTACGTTGGGGGAGAGAGGCTTTGAGCAACTATAACGTTTTTTTCCGCTAGAAACAAAAAAAAATTGAGATTTGGGCCAGTCCTTCCAGAAAAAATGTATCATGTGATGTAGTGTTACGTTTTGTTTTTTTTGTTCTTCAGAATTATTTCCACGACAAAATCAATTACGGTTTGAGAAAAGATGTCTCTTTACATTCCCATAAAGCTCACGTAAGATTGGGATATGGGAAGGGGGTTGAAGCAAATCTAACCAGGGTAAGAAAACGCCTTACGTATTGTATGGACAATCTCTTAGATACTTAATTTCGTAATCACAACAAAAGCTTCGTCATGGAATACTTAGTAAAAGACAACAAAAAATTAAAAATGTCTTTTGTCATAGTTTATTTTGATTTATCAACTATAAGCATATTAAAAATTGTAATAGCCTGTATAAGATCAAAGGCTGTTTTGAAAATGTGATTTAAATCCATTTCTTTTACATGAAATCCAGTAGCCTAATTTAAAGTATTGTGCCTTATCTATTTTTGTAAAGACATCCGTTGTGTGTGTGTGAAATTTGTGAAGTATTGTTTAACCGTTAACTTTTCAATAATCTACGACCATTTGCCACTTGCGCTTAATGAATAATTATTTGTGTATTTTTGCAATAAAATATGCGAGGTTTGATTTTTTTGTAGCGAAAAAAGTAAATTTTCAAAAAGAACTTATGAAGAATAACTTTCGATATATATCGTTCAATAACAATAGTTTAATTTTTGATGAATTTAAATTTAATTACTCTTTTACTGTCATCACCGAAGAAAAATGCAATTATAAGGATTTTTATCCCAGGTAAGTAATTTATTATGGATACCTTCTTCCTTTAAGGATATTTAAAATTTGAACTATAAAATATAAGCAAATAAAATTATATTTTAAAGTTTGTATTTGCTGAATAATAACTAATAACTCTAATATTAAATATTTTAGATATTTAAGATTTGGTCCTAGTTTGTTTTTTAGAAAAATATTTTTTAAATTCCTTTTTTAATATTTCTTAACTCCGCACTTTTAAGCTTAACCTTTTTACTAATTAAAATGTATTAACTTAAAAATCTAAAAAATATATATACAGGGTGTATCAAACATTTTAAATTTTTTTTATAGCCTTGACAAATATCTTTTAGCCGTTCGCAATACTTTGGGTCGATATTTAATAATACAATATAGTTTTTATTCGGTCTTCAGGTAAGAAAAAGTCGCTTTTAATTTGGAGCTTAGTTGTCATCGACAATGCAGAACAGAACCGTTGGAAGAGTATTACCTACAAATTGGTTACCATTTCATAAGTTCCTTCTGCATTGAAATAATTTAATTAATAATGGCAAATGTTTTAATATATAAAAAATCTCATTTGCAAACTAAAAATTATTGACATTATCGTAAAGTTACCATCGCTAACCAAGAAAATGTTTTTAGGCTGTGAACTCGACTCTAGTAAGATATCCAAACATATGGATTATTTTTGGTAATTTTACAAAGCTATACCAGCTGAATTTGTATATACCAATTAACAGTTTATTTGTGCTACCAATACAGCATGCAGAATTTGAAATACAAATAAAAACTATATACAAAACTCATAGAAAATACAATGGATATATTACAAGTTCTTACGGACACTGGTCGAAGCTGAATGGGACAAGTTATTTAAATAATATTATTCTTACAAGAAATAGAACCAACTTTTTTGGCATGCCCTTAAGGGTATCATATGTGATTACAGACAAAAATACGTTTGAACATTTGACAGACTACAGGTAAAAAAATGTAGAATTGTGGTTACTCAATAGTTAAGGAAACTTTTTTGAAATTTAAAAAAGTTCAAACTTTATTTTCGAGTCCTAGAAATATAGTACACAATCAAGCAACATCTGAAAATACTATACTTACTGGCGATGCAGAAATGTTTGTAGACAGGTTTTTCCTGTTCAATTTCTACCTGCTAGAGTTTAACACAGTTAAAGTTAATTTGAATGTATTGAGCAAGAAAGAGGAGTTTAACTTTAACTGCAAGATATGTTCATAAAATTTTCTAAAAAAATGTATTTATGTGTAATAAGTATGTCCATAAGTAGTCAAGCAAAGAAGTTTAAAAATGTGTTAAAAAAATAAAGCTTCCTAAAATATGTGATAGCTCAATCGATTTGAAAGGAAGTCTAAAAAATTATTTTTAAGGGTTTGTTAGCACATAAAACATTTTGATTATTATTAACCAAATAAAAAAAATAAAAAAAGTGTTTGGTTTTGGTTTAATAACTTAAAAAATAATGGTATTTAAGGAATATTAAAAAAGGTTCTTAAATAGGAGAAAATTTTCAATAAAAAGTCCAAAATCCCAAAAATCTATCTCCAATAATTTTTTTTTTTAACGCTGGAAATGGAGCTCCGCCAAGTCGTTACGGCCTAGGCGAGTCGTGTAAAAGCCTGAATATCACTTAAAATATATTTTATTTTATTTTATTTAATAACAAATTTAAAATTTTGGCGTAATCTACACACTTGGATTAAAAAAACGCTCGGTGAAAAAAATTATGTTGATTGTTCAAAAAGTTACTCCTTGTTAATTAGCAATTTTTGTTACAATTTCCCTTTTTATAAATTACGGCATAAAAGTTTAAATAAATTGATCTATACATTTTTCGTTTTTGTAGCTTTTCTTTTTAGGTTCTTGATAAAGTTATGCAAAAAGTAAAAGTTTATTATTTAATTGGGTTTTTTTCATTTAACAGAAAATTTAATTTTGTTTTTTTCGTTTACGTGTCAAGATTACGACATAATTTTTCACGGCGCACCTATGCTGTAACGAATTCGCGGAGCCCCATTAACAGCGGTTATTATAAATATTATACCTTGTATTAGATATACAGGATGTTCCATTTAAAAGAAAACATTTTCGGTTAAACCAAAAGTAATCGAAAAGTGAGAGGTATGCAAAAACTCTCCTCTTTCCATACCATTTACCTATACCTAGTCCTTTTTTATATGTCTAATACTCTAAGAGTTATGCGCCAGAAAATAATTTACAGAAGCGACAGTAGCGTTTCGCGCCAAAAATAAATAGGTGGGGGTAACACTGGCAAATGTCAACGCATTACCGGGGGAGTTTAGAACGTTTCAAGAATACGAGTCCGGTGTCAAAAGTTTATTATGAAAATATGATCGATTTGGGTATCTGTTAAAGTTTTTAATTTAGGGTAGCGTTTTTAACATATTATACTGATTTGTTAATTAAAGTTGTCTGATGTATTTGTTTATTGTAAAGTTTATTATTTTAAGAAAAAATTCGTATGTTCCTCTTTTCAAGATACCAAAACGGTAATAGATACATTTGCAATTATATTATTGGCTTAGTTGTTTTATTGTTTTAATGCCTAATTTTTATTTCATTATAAATTATTATAAAAATACCGGTAAAAAATGTTAGTTTCCTACTATTTACATATGCACCTTTTTTAAAATAAAAATATTTTTACATGACTTTATCCAAAAAGAATGCCTACATGTTACCTTTCCGGATAGGGTGATGCATTGCGCTCTCTACGTTGATGCTGTAGACCGTCTCCTTTCCAGGCATTGGCAAACATTCCGCATAAAATGTTTTAAAGTAGCACGACGTGTATGGTATAAATCTATTTTAAACGGATTATAATAATAAATCAGTAAATTCTTTCTAATAGCTGTTCATGGTTCAAAATATTAGTGTATGTATAAATAATGTATTTGAATACTTATATAATTTTTGCGTTTATATTTTTATAGTAAATAACATAAATTTTGTTAATCTTGCTTAAATATGGCATAACAGATTTGATATAGGGTATGTTCTACAAACTTTGTTAACTTAACTTTGAACGACAATATGTTTAAAAAGTACTTATGGATGATAAAGTACAAAGTACGAAGAAATAAAGAGAAGCGTCAGTACCATTCGTCTCGGGAAAAAATGGGTGGGGGTAAACACGGTGAAGTGTTAACGCCTTATGTGGGGAGTTGGGAGTTTAGTCCGAGAAAGCAGCGACATCGAGCCTGTGAGCAGCTTACAGTGTTATCACATTTTTAGGCTTTCGAAGGTTATGTTTGGAAGGTTGCATAATCTCGGCAAATTTATCTTGCTGGATATGTTGGATCAAGTCATGCCATTGCATGACAATTGCCATTAGTGATATTCTTTCGAGACATGATCAATGAACAAAGTGAGGGAAGTGAAACTGATAAAAAAATTTAAAACTTATGTGGCTAACTTCATTCTAAATGTTAATTTATATTTTAAATGGCATCTGACACGTGATCAAATGATCCCGATCACTTGCAAGTAAAGGAACTTATTACTTACTCTTTTTTAAACAAATTTGTCATTCCTTAATCATATAGTCATTATTTATAAATTATTTGAGAGTAAATATAACCTCAAGAATTTTTCAAAACAAATACATACATATATTCTCTACAATAGGACGAGAAAAAATGAATAATTTATATAGAAGATGTATCGGCGCTTCTAGAGACTTTAATGGCCGCACTACACCTTGGGAACGTCCTTGAAAAAAAATTATTTGTTGTAATAAAGTGGATTTTGCAAACTTTCACCCCACCCTAAGAAGTGTTGTAAGAAACAAAAGACGGTTAATTCCATTTTTCCATAGCTTTAAATTGACTGTTTTAGTTTACCATAACACTATAAATTAAATTTTGAAAAATAATGAAAACAAAAGTTTCCAAAAATGACATCTCATGTGTCATTGTATTCAGAATTCCATATACTATCAAAATAAGATAAAATATACCGATTGTGTCATTTAAAATGTAAAAGTAGCCGGTATTTCCGGTAAAAGTATGGGAAAAAGAATGAATAGATCCATCAATGCACATTTACGTCAAATATTGATATACCAAATTTTATTTTCCTACCTTAAATGATAAAAGAATTGGAATTGGAAAAAACCACTTCTGAGAAAAACCCGGTATAAAAAGAGGATGAATATCTTTAAAACGTAATTTTTTTGTATCATTATCAATTTTTAATTTTATAATCATAAAAAACTTTCCAACATTATTTTTGTTTCAAATTATTTTTACTCTAAGATATTTTTATAGTGTAAGATGCTTTACTATGCAATCTATATTTCTCTCAGTGTATTGGCGCTAGAAGACTGGTCAAGTGTCAATACGTGTCGTTGGAGAGCACAAAATTCTGTACCCCCAACTTTAAAGGTGCCGGCGGTTATTGTCGATTCTGTATTGTTATTCTGGGGTTATGCCTTATACGGTATATTAATTATCACAGGTCTGCAACAAAATCCTGCTTAAAATAAAAATGCGATAAACATTAAGCATTTAGGGTTCTTATTATACTTTTGCTATCACGTGACAATTTTGTGTAAAAGCCTTTTTTTAATTGCTAGAATTTTGGATTTTTGTGTGATGTTCATGCATAAATACTAATTTATTCTGTAAAGATCGTACTTGTAGACACAAACAAAGTTCGAATTCGTACAAAGAGGGATAAATTAACTAAACCAGACTGTTGTTACAAAATTAAAAGCACCCATCGAATAACTACCCCAATTCATCTTTATGTGCCACTAGCTTAACAAAAATATTTTGTTTTCTGACTCAGTTTAATTAAAATGATCTTGTTTGACAATTAGAACTCGTTAAATGGGATTTGTTAAATAAAATACGAGACAAAAATAAAACAAACTTTACAGGTTGATTCAAAAATCGATCACGAAACTTAAGGGGGTGATTCTACTTGATAAAATAAAGGTGGAGCTTCATATAATTTTTTTTAAAATGTCATTCGTTTTTAAGATACAAGCCCTCAAAGTTTAATTTTTATTTTGTTTTTTTCGCCATATTGCATTTATTTTTTAACCAATCCAGTTGATATTTAGCATACAAATCGAGCTTTGCAGATTCTAAAATTTTAAGACAAAAGTACTTTTTTTAAATTCCGCCAGAGGGCACTTTACCTTAAACTTAAAATTTATTTACATCATAACTTATTTATTTTGACAGATATCGCAATGGTTAAAGGTTAAATCAAGACAATATTGCATGATAAAGAAGCGATAAAACTAGAAATGTTTAAAAGCAATGCTGGCATATTTTTGTTGGTTGATTTGCCGTTAAACTTGGGTGAAAACATTCCCTTTTCAGTTTTTGAGGTTAGATCAAAAATTACGCATTTTTCAATGTAAAACTGGACAGAAAAGTTGTAGGAATTTAAATTCTTCATCGAATATCGCTTGCCAAATTATTATTTTTTCGCAAACAATGTTCTGTACCTCTTTACTACGCAGTTTTAGGTATAAGCAATAGTACAGTCAGTTGAAAGAGAAAACAATTACCTTTAAAATTGTTCATGGTACGATGGTTTAATAATGTATACATTATAAATGTGATTTTAAACAGGTAATAAGGCTTATTTATCACAGCTATTACCCACGCTTATTACCCACCTTTATTACCCACGGCCTTCCTTTAAATGTGCATAAATCCGATAATTTGTATATGATGTCGACAACCCCGATTTCTAAATATGAATCTTCAGCCAAGGTTGCTAATTTTTAGTCACATATAAGTATAAAAATATAGGACATGGATTAATTCCAATATCTACTATCAAAGCTCCTACGCCATAAGTTTTGCTTGAAAAAATTGCCTGTTCATGTACGAAAGGATGTACAAGAAACTGTGGTTCCAGAAAGTTAGGTATTAATTGTTCCATGTTCTGCCATGAGTGCTTAGGTATTAATTGCTAGAACTCTTATAAAACTAAGATTTAGGAAGAGGGTAGTAAAGCTGAGGAGGAAATAGATGTTGAGTTTGAATTTTTTTAAATTGTGACTTAATTAAATAAACAAATAGGCCTTTATTTTTCTTTAGCAACATCTCTACCCAAATGCACAAGAAAAAAGTAATAACAAGAAATCAAAAAAAAATTACGCAAAAATTATCATGAATCGTTGCAGTATGACAATTTGCCTAACCATATTTTGTTTAAAAGTAACCTCAGGATTTTTAACAATACACCATTTTAAGAAATACGAAATATATACGTAAAGGTTAGATATCATTGAAAGTAGAAAAACTTGAAGAACCATATCTTACTTATAAATAGTCTTAAAGCCTAATTTAGATCATTTTTACGACAAATATTTTCTCTTTCAACTGAATATACCATTGCCTATACCTAGAACTGCGTTGAAAAGAGTGACATAACATTGTTTGCGAAAAAATAGGTAAAATTTCGGAAAAATGGTGTGAGTGGCAAACTTCTGTTTCTCGAATACTATAAACACTAAAGACTTCTAGCTAGCGTCATTTTGCAAAGAAAGGATGGAGGTTTCTTTTTTATAAACCAATGCCTATATCTAAACCCCCATGAAAAAAGTTGTAGGGCAAAATAGAAAAAGATAAAAAACGCGTTTTTTCGTGTTTTTTTGCTTTGTTTTTTGACAAAAATAAGCATATTTTTGTCAAAAAATTTTTTTGGAGTTTCAGTTCCTAGAAGTTTTTTGTTTTCTACTACCTGAAAAAATGCGTAGTTTTTGACCTAACCTCAAAAAACTGAAAAGGGGATGTTTTCACCCCGTTCCCAAAAACACACCCCTGCACTCCGCGGTTTTTTGCATAGTTGGGGGACCATTAACCATATGAAATAATAAAACCCTTTTAACGTTGTGGTTTCTTTTTAAAGTACATAATCAATATCCCTAAAGGTCGTGTGTAATAATTTGAAGGAGCATACCAGTGTTATAAGTAATGGAGATAGAGTTACAAGACTTGAAACTTTTTTATCGAAAGTTTTCTTCTCCTTTTTATTATATTTTTGGGAGCTTTTTTTTATTTAATCAGTTTTTAAAATTGTTTACTAAACAGTTCCAACTACAAACAAATTATCTGAATCCAAAAGTTCTGCCTTAGATTTACTGTAATTTTTGTGTTCTGTGTTACTGTGAATGAGTTTTAAGCTTTCCGGATATTCTGTTTAAGCAGCAAGTATACTACATTATCCAATATCTAATTATGGATTTTAGGGAAAAACATTTGGATAACCTAACCAAAATCAATTATATACTATTAAGTATATTATGCGATCTACTAAATACAACACAAATAAGAATAATACGAAACGACTGGGGATTTAAGAGCAAACATTCAACTAAAATGTTTACAAAAGGGATGTTTGGAGACCTTATTTATGACAGAGCGGATATTGGAGGTAAACCAATTTATTTCCTGAACTTAGATAAGAAAAAATATATGTATTTTATTAACAACTATACTAACAATAACTTTTAAGGTACCCTTTCATTTACTCCAGCAGATAGACTTAAATATTTTAAGTATCTTTTTGCACCGATGAAAGAGTTTGCAGTTAACTTCGTGTTTAGAGCCCCTTCACTCGCATATTATTCAAATTTATTTGTACTACCATTTGACAACCTGGTGTGGATTACTATAGGTGTACTATTGGTATTTTGCATCATTATTATAAAAATAATCTTTAGCTGGGAAATAAAGGAAAAAGCCTTTGCAATGGATTTTGAAGATAATAAAGAAAATGCACCTAGTATCTTGGATATCGTTATGATGCAGGTATTTAAAAAATTTGATGCATACGTTGTAAACATTAATAATTTAATTACGTGACTAGTTTTCATTTTTATAACTTACGAAAATAACAAAAAACAGTTGGGCATAGAAAACAATAACAAAGGACTTCTCGTGGCCTTAATATAATGTTTAATAAAAAAATCAACTGAAAACTAAGTATATTATATATTACTATTTTCATAGCATCCCTCTTTCTTGGGGCGAACACTAAGCCTTCTCGGGGGAGGGAGGCGAAAAAGGTCGACCAATACCTCATCCTGACTACACATATGGTTTTATCAACCATTTCTATAACTTTTGCATATTATATTTTACGTAAACTTTTAGATTTTGAACGTCTGGTTTGCTGGTTGGTTTAATGCCGGGTTGGTCCTTAATCATGCGCTGCAGCCTAATGGCTTATTGTGCACCCCTCTCTTGTTACAAAAGCTTGCTGCCCTTTATCAGGTTTAATAAATTCCTGCTAAGATGATTATGCGGGAGAGGATTCCCGCTATGTACATATGTATGTATGTATCTGTGAGGCTGTAAATGTCCATTTTCGGCAAATGTTTCCTTAGATGACGGTGTCCTTTCAAGGTTTTACTACTTGTCTTAACGGAGTATGCCCCAGTTGGAGGACAGTTTTTAGTTTCTTGGAAGAATCGACTAGTGCTCCTTCCAGTATCTTTGGCCAGCTGATATATTCCAACGAGCTAGATGTTGTTGTAGAGACCATCTATTTATTGTTGTTTTCATTCACCTTTTTGGACAGTCCGAGTACTGGCTCCGGACCGTTAAATCTTCTAGATGACTCAGCTTATGCAAGTTCATCCACCTTTTATTCCTAACTGTCCAGGAACCCACGGGAGTTTTATCCTGTTATTTACGGCAGCACAATAAAGGGTACAAATAACTCTGGTTTTAAGCTACTTTCACTACTATTACACCTATTTCTGTTCGTAATAATAGAGGTTATCATGCACATCTATTTATTTCTTTTTACATATGTAAATGTTTTTTTTTTGTAAATGTTTATTTTATTCCAGCAATAATGTTAAGATAATTGATATACAGATCCTTGTTCAGAAGACTAGAAACAACGATAGACGTTATTATTAAACTTTGTTCATCCGACGGAAAGCGGTGTCTCTATGTGTGAAAGACTGTTGACGACTGACGATGCATATTTCTATCAAAAGTACACTCTTACTGCATAGTGTGAGATTTGAACTCATATTGGTGTGATATTTAAACTCATACTGAGCCCCGTGATTTTCATTACCTAATGCGTATGGCTGTGTTCTAACTTACGTGACCAATAATCTCATAAATACTCTCCTAGTACTAATATCACCGTACAAATAACTAAAGTCACTCCGCTATCATCGTGAAAACGCTCAAGGATATCAGACAACGGATGTCCCTTGCATCTCGTCCCCGCTACAAAATAAAGACAGTTAAATGGATTTATTTAAGCGGCGTGTGTTACTAACAATTAAACGGACGGCGCGGCGCTTACCGGCGAAAACTACATACCCGAAGCCGATATGTCGGATATAAACAATTGCATGTGTTGTGGTACTGCGATACTACTAATATATAGTTATTTATACGTTACTAATACTATTGACTGATACTCTGGACTTAAATAAATAGTGCACGGTTAAGTAAGCCAATATAATTTTTGTAGATTGCAATTATGTGTCAAATGGACTTTTTTACGAGCCAAAAGGGCTTTCCGGAAGAATTGCAACCTTTATGGTACTTATAACATTTACCTTTATTTATACAGCATTTTCTGCTAGAATTGTGTTACTTTTACAATCTACTACAAATGATATTAAAAATTTACAAGGTCTTTATGGCGCCAAGTTGGATTTCGGTGTTGAGGATCAGCCGTTTAATAGATATTACTTTACAGTAAGTAGTTTTATTTTGACAAATTTGAAATCTATAGACCTACAAATAAAGAAAAATTGTCCTTCTAAAACTCTTTAAAAGAAAGATCATCTTTTTACTTAAATTTTAACAAGGTCACTAGTTAATTTAAGTATTAAAGGGTGCCTTGCATAAATATTTTTAGGGACCAAGCGATCGAGCAAATGAGCACTGGCGAAAAATTATTTATGAAAATAAAATTAAATCTGGTGGTTCTGATAAATTTTTAAGTGCAGAAGATGGTATGCAACTCGTTCGGAATTCATACTTTGCATTTCATGTAGAAAGAAATGTTGCAAATTACCTTATTGAAAAAACGTTTTCAAACAGTGAAAGATGTTCTTTAAGAGTTGTCGAAACTATATATAAATCAGATATTCCACATTCATCGTGCCCCAGAAATTCTCCATATATCGAGTTCTTTTTAGTAAGGTAAAGTATAAAATTAGTTATATTTGTTTAGAAATAAGTTCATTATTTAAAGTTATTTTTAAACTCTTAATATTCTGGGTAGAAAACAACACACACCTTACTGCCTATAAATATTTTCAATAAAATGGTATTAGTGGCAGTTGCCAGAATTTTTAGATTAAAAGGTTTGGTTATTTGGATCTATAATTTATGTAAAAAAATTCTTTGTTGTTGTTTTTATTTTTTTTCAGTTCAATTTAAATATCCTATATTAACATTTATAGAAATGTTTTGTGTTAGTATTTAACCTAACCTTAATACATATTATAAAAAACGAATTTTACATACCCACATATCAAATTTAAGCGATTTTACCATGCAATAAAATGGCTTTTACTTCTTTAAAACAACAATAGTTAGTTGTACTAAAAAATATCAAGACGTTAAATTAACTGCAAAACAAATGAGTATTTTACAAATAATGTTATTTTAAAGAAAAACCAGTGGCGCACTATATTTTTTTGTAAAAATTCAATACCAATCATATTCGGACGCCACTGATAATTTTTTTAACAAGGAAAGTGTAGTGGCAGGAGAGTTATGTCAAAAAATGCATTTTTTTAACTTTAACACCCTGTACCCTGGAAGCGAACCGTTATCGGATATAATTTTATTTAAAAAAACTTGTTTTCTTGCAGTGTTAAAAGGAAAAACTTTAATATAGCCCTGTATAAAGTTTTTCAAAACGCTAACTGTTATTCTGTTTTGTGTTATTTAGGATGTTAAACATCGATGCTTTATATTTTTCGTGAAGTTGAATGTCTAAACAGGTAATTTCTGTAAACATTCTTTGCCAAATTTGATCCAGATACCCATTTTTATCAGCTGTTTTACCGAATTGCACAGTGACTAAGGGTGCATTGTAAAAATCAAATTCGATTGGACGGATCGCATTGAACCTAATTCTGTGCCCTTCGTCCTAGAATTTAGCGGATATAGATAATTCGGTTCTAAATTCTTCTAAAATTTGACAAAGAAAAGTATATACAATGACAAGGATAGCAAACAAATAAAAATAAACTTTTAACCTTAAATTTGTGGTATTTTGTTAATTAATTTCATTTACTTTCAGTAAAAAAGACAAAATAATAACGCAAACCACTAAAGAAACACTCACAATATTTTAGCAAATATATAAGCTTATTTTATTTTCCACTATTTCGTATCTACACTAATCAGCTGTTTTACTTAACTGTCATTCTTGAAACCTTTTTGAAAACCGTGAACATTCAATAACCTTGAACTCAATTCAAATCCCTTTAAAAACAGGATTGACTTATGGCGTTCAATCCAATCCCTTACTCAATCTAAAACGTGTATAACTACAGCAATTTTTTGTCAGATTAGGTTTTATCCGATCGGTTGAATCGGATTCAGTATAACGATATATCAGTCAGTGTTGCTTTGTAATTTTAATCGCAAATAGTAATCTAACCCTGCTTAACTAAGTTCCAAAGTTTTTAATTTGAAAGCTACAGGGTCTTTAGAATGTATTTTGGTATTGGTTTGTTAATTTTATTTTTTTAAATGTATAGTAAACTTATTATGTATGAATTAAAAAAAAAAGTTAGCTATTTTTCATACCTGTTTTATTTTTATTTTTAGTTTTCGAAGACTTGCTGAAACAGGTGTCCATAACAGGGAGTTTCGAAAATGTTTTACCAAGACACCAAGATGTGAAGGAAGAGGAAACAACTTTGTTAGTGTCGGTTTAATAGAGTGTTATTTTGCTCTTTTGGTATTTGCTGTAGGAATATCCTTAAGTCTAGTAATTTTAGTCTTGGAGGTTTTAAGTCACACCTATCTACATTGTCGATGTGCACTGTAATTGTTTGGTTTAAAAGTGGTGTCACAATGGTAGGTAGTTAAACAGTTTAAACTAAATGTAAAATGCAAATTTCTGCATAACCTTAAGCTGCGTCCAGACTTGCAACGCCAAACATCCGTCCAAACAAACCAACCTATTTGCGCGCTTCTTTGATGCAAAAAAACTGACAAGCTCTGAATCACCGCGGAATAATTTTCCAAACCCTTGGAACGACGTGAATTTCGTCCACGTCCGCGCTATGTAGGTCTATGTGACGCGCTATTCGGCGAGGCGAATTGTTGCAAGTCTGGACGCAGCATTAAGCAAAGTTATTTTTTTGCACTTCCTAAATTATGGGCTTAGTAAACCGAAGTTTATAATAAATTAAATAAATAATTTAGCAGTGAGCACATAAAAAGTTTGTTTACAAAATAAATTTAGACTAATGGCTTTAAAAAATCTAAAAACTATATTAGAAATTCCTTATTAAATAAAGTAAAAAAATAGACAGGGTGTTTCCTAACTACGGTACGTTACTTAAGGGACAGACTTTCTATTTTATTTATATTTTTTGTTATTAATATATGTATGAGCTTGCTTCTGTTCTAGGATACAGGGCGTTAAATTAAAAAAGAAGTCGGTATTTTTAAATATCTAATTTCACACGAGTGGGAATATTGTAGCACGAGGCGTTAGCCGAGTGCGACAAACCCACGAGTGTAAGAAAGTCATTTTCACACGAGTACTGTACACTATTTTTCCTACGACCACAAATTATTCACCAAAAAATAAATAAATTAAAGTTTGTCTGTTCAGAAAAAATAAAAAACAATTGAGAACTTTGCAAACACTAGGGTGATATTTACTTTGCAACACTAGTGTGATATATACTTTTCCTCACTGCTATATTATACTGTTTTGACAATATTTTTACATCGAAAATCACCTACCTAGAAGCATTATATAACTTTTATCATTTTGGAATTTAAAAAGGCCCTCACTTAATAAAAATTGTATGGTTTTGTTAGGTAATAACGCTAATAGTTTAATACGGTTTTCTGCTATTATAAGTGTTTTTTAAAAATTATCGATTCTTACATATTTTAGACACTCTTCTAAATAAAACGTAAGTGGTGCATATCCAAAATATTCCGTTTTTAAAAAAATATCAGTAAATAAACTTACAGGACCGGGGAGTGAAAAGGGGTGCTGGGTGGGGTAAAATTGGTAAAACGAGTTAATGAAACTGAACATCACATGTAAAATTAAGTAAAAATAACAGTTTTTCCTCATATTTTTAAGAAAAAATATAAAAAATATGAAAATTGTAAAATGCATAACCTAAAGTCCTAAAGTAAGGAAAAACGACTACCAAACGTCAGTTACCATGCAAAATATGGAAAGCATTTGGCAACGTCGGAAGGGTCTGATTCTATTTATGAATGGATAAAAGAAAGTGGATTCATAAAGTGTGTATTAGCCTTAGGTTTAATTAGGGATTAAAAAAAGATTTAACTAGTTGTTTGAGTACACGAAGAAAGAGAGGAAGGAATTTGATCTATAGGCTTTTTTCTCTGGCGCTTTAGGTCGAACGGTCAAGCGGCAAGGCTGCCTCTATAAAGTACGTGCTCAAAGGTAGAAGGAGATTTTTAATTTGATCTACTTACCTGACAACACTGTGCCAGTCAGTGAAAGTTGTTTTTGTGGTTATGTCTATTTTTGTTTATGTTTTTATTTTTCGTAAATTTTAATAAATATAAAATAAGATGATTTTCGCTAATTTGGGTTCTACCGTTTAAGGTAAATAAAAAGTTTTTTACTGTCACTACAATAAATATGTCACTTGCAAAACCAATAGCAGTTTTTAGAATGACATCATAATATGTATCACACCAGTGTTGTAAAGTACTTTGCAACACTAGTGCTGTAAAGTACTTTGCAACACTAGTGTGATATAACGCATTTTCTATGCATGAAATCAGTGTGCTATTTGCTTAAAAAGTTGATACATACATATTTATTATAACAAGTTGCTTGAACAAGCTTGATTAAGGTTATTGAGTCCAAGTGGGCACCACAACTAACATTATTAAGGTTAAGGGTGAGCCACTGACTTGTTTTAAAGTTTTTATATTTTTTCCAATTGGGCAATTAAAATGCAACTGTTTAGTTTCTTGTATTTTTCTCTTTTTCTCGTATCTCGCTTCGCTTTTTGAGATAAAAAAATTAAAACCACTCTAAGTAATTTTAAAAATATCCATAAACAATATGAAATAGACTCTAAAACTTAAAAAAATATTTTGACCTTAGTTAATAAGAACAGAAATAACATATGTTTATGGGTACTTTTTAGAAGAAATTTAAGTGGCTTCATTTTTAAAACGAATCTAGATGCAAAGAAACGATAGAAACCTAAAAAATTGCATTTCTAATTTATTATTTAAAAAAAAATATATTAATGCTACAAAAAGGTTGTTAACATTATCCAATAAATTCTCTCCTTCAAAAGTTATTCGACGTTGAAGTTAGAATCCAAAGGTAATTTTAACGTCAAATAATTTTTAAAAGAGTGGTTTAAAGCTTGACATTTTTAAAGAGACGCCTCTTCTTGTCAATTTAATTTTCTAAAAATATGTGTGCAGAGAGCATTTTTTTCTCGATGTTAAAAGGCTGGTGGATTCACTTAGAAGCATCCAAAATCATCAAATAGCCTTAGTAAAAAATCAATGGTTTTTGAGATGTTGGTACTTTAATTAATTTTTTATAGTTTTTAATTACTTAGTATATCTTATAATAATCTATTACCGAGTTTTTTTTTCTAAGATAAAACAAAAGTTTTTATATTAAATATTAATAAATAAAAAAAGTTTACAGGAATAGTTAAGTTCATCCGTGGACATACTGTAGATTTAAGGGGCCTTTTAGTTTATTGTTGGTCTTTGATCCATGAAATGGTTTCAGGAATAACAATCAAAAATCAATATAAAAAGAATATTTTACGAACTCCAGTGACAACGTGGCGAGCGTGGTGTAGGGACTAACTAAGCAGCCTCTCACCGCAGAGACCAGGTTTCCTATACCGGTTGCGCTTCAAAAAAGTCACACATATCTATAATTATTTCTTCTTTAAATGTTATTCGACGTTGAGGTTAAATACAAAAGTAATTTCAAAGTCGAATATATTTTGATCGAGTGAATTCATTGAAAAATGTTAAAATACTTTTTTGGTAGCCCATCCAATTTTCTTTAAAAAGGTATATTGGAGTTATTTTAATAATAATAATTCTAAATATAACAAAATTTAAAAAATAGTTCAATGTTCAAATTCCGATTACTTGGAATCGGCATATTTAATGACAATTTACGAAGAAAGCTTTTTTGCAGGGATTTTAGTTTTATTTAAGAATGTGCGTTGGTAAAGTGCGTTTTTAGATTTCCAGATCAAAAATTTGCAATTTGCATAAAAAACATTGTTGTCAAAAAACTGTTAGTCGCGAAAATAAATAGTAATATTAACGGCTCAAATCTTCATGATACTTTTTTCTGTCACTTTAAATATTACTCTTAAAATATGTTTAAAAAAATTGGTCGATTTTTTTAGCCCAATTTAGTACACACACATTGTTATTGTGTCAGG
>JACEGR010006843.1:0-56078 GCA_014170235.1 Listronotus bonariensis | reverse complement strand
ATTATTACTATTAAATTTCAATAATTTTTATAAAATGTATTTGCAAACTGTTAAAGTTTAAAAGTAGTGACACTTGTGAACTTAAAGAAATAATGACGAAATCAAAGGTAACTTGACCCTAACCTCATTTAACGATTTTAAAAACAAAATTTTTTAACGGTCTGTGGAAAAACGTAATTTTTAGTGCATTACTATAGTATATTACATTACAAGTGTGGAAAATGACTAATTTCACACAGAGTGCGACAAACCCACGAGTGTAAGAAAGTCATTTCACACGAGTACTGTACACTATTTTTCCTACGACCACAAATTATTCACCAAAAAAATTAAAGTTTGTCTTTACAGAAAAAATAAAAAACAATTGAGAACTTTGCAACACTAGGGTGATTTTTACTTTGTAACACTAGTGTGATATGTACTTTTCTCACTGCTATATTATACTGTTTTGACAATATTTTTACATCGATAATCACCTACCTAGAAGCATTATATAACTTTTATCATTTTGGAATTTAAAAATGCCCTCACTTAATAAAAATTGTATGGTTTGGTTAGGTAATAACGGTAATAGTTTAATACGGTTTTCTGCTATTTTAAGGGTTTTTAAAAATTATTGATACTTAAATATTTTAGACACTCTTTTAAATAAAACGTAAGTGGCGCATATCTAAAATATTCCGTTTTTAAAAAATATCAGTAAACAAACTTACAGGACCAGGAAGTGAAAAGGGGTGCTGGGTGGGATAAAATTGGTAAAACGAGTTAATGAAACTGAACATCACATGTAAAATTAAGTAAAAATTACATTTTTTCCTCATATTTTTGAGAAAAAATATAAAAAATATGAAAATTGTAAATGCATAACCTAAAGTCCTAAAAGTAAGAAAAAAACAACTACTTAACGTCCGTTATACCATGCAAAATATGGAAAGCATTTGGCAACATCGGAAGGGTCTGATTCTATTTATGAATGGATAAAAGAAAGTGGATTTATAAAGTGTGTATTAGCCTCAGGTTTAATTAAGGGATTAAAAAAAGGATTTAACTAGTTGTTTGAGTACACGAAGACAGAGAGAAGGAATTTGATCTATAGGAGTTTTTTCTCTGGCGCTTTAGGTCGAACGGTCAAGCGGCAAGGCTGCCTCTATGAAGTGCGTGCTCAAAGGTAGAAGGGAGATTTTTAATTTGATCTACTTACCTGACAACACTGTGCAACTGAGCGAGCAGTCAGTGAAAGTTGTTTTTGTGGTTATGTTTATTTTTGTTTATGTTTTTATTTTATCGGAAATTTTATTATTACTCTTTTTAATATTAGAAGAAAGCTTATACTGTGTAGTACCTAACTTAACGTTAATAAGATGATTTTCGCTAATTTGGGTTCTACTGTTTAAGGTAAGTAAAAGTTTCTTTTACTGTCACTACAATAAATATGTCACTTGCAAAACCAATAGCAGTTTTTAGAATGACATCATAATATATATCACACGAGTGTTGTAAAGTACTTTGCAACACTAGTGCTGTAAAGTACTTTACAACACCAGTGTGATATAACGCATTTTCTATGGATGAAACCAGTATGCTATTTGCTATTTTCACAAGTGGTCGTAGGAAAAAAGAATTTAACACAGGTATATTTAAGACATCCTGTGTATTACTTTTCAAAAGGGAGTGATTACTACATGGTAAAACTAATAAACTACTTTCAGCATATAACCTACTGTAATCGCAATACCATTTTTATTTATTGTACTTTTAACTCCACGTCACATTAAAAAATTGCTAGTCTAGCCTATTTAAACACGGTTATTATAGATAATTAAAAATAATTAAATGTTTTATTTTAAAATAATAGCGCCTGTTATTATGATGTAACAGAAACTTATTTATATAATAGATACCGTAATGGATATGACCTCTACGTGTCGCTTCCAATAAATTTAAAGATTTATTTTAGAAACCAAATAAGGACGACTTTATTTATAGTACCTATAAAATCCGGCTATATAAATGGACCCCTTCTTGTTTTTTTCTGGTATTTTTTTAACCGACTTCCAATACGAGAAGGTTCTCAATTCGCCTAAATCTTTTTTTGGAACATTCCATTCAAAGAAGAGCTATTCGTCTCATTAATGATCCTTCACTTACAGAAAGGCTTTCCTTTCTTGCCCATCGTCGGGCTGTGGGGATTTATCGCTTTTTATAGGTACTTCCATGGCTTCTGCTCTGAAGAATTGTCCAGTACCTATGGTTCCTCCACTCACGGTTCCCACCAGAGAAACTCGTGGTGCCGCGCGTATGCATCTCTATACGGTCCAACTGGACAGGCCTTGAACTTCCCACTTTGTTAGTTCTATTATCCCTAGAGTTTCTAGAATGTGGAAGCTGCTGCCCGCGGAAGTCTTTCCTTCCCCCAAATCTTCAAGTATTTAAGTCCCGTGTCAACAAACTCCCTCTTACCTCGCTTAAGACACCCACGGTACGTTAATATTTAGGCTTTTAACCTTCGTGGTTTGTCCAAATATAAAAAAAAATAGAATCCATACCGAATTTATACAAGATGCTATTGATGCTAAAAGGGACACTGGTAAAGAAAATTTTTATTTTGGAATTTGCGAAAAAAGCATTTTCTTTTGTTTGACCTCCCGGAGCAAAATCCAAGTTTTAAAAAGTGAATTCTCTATTTTTTTTTGTAGGTTTGTTCAAATTTTTTCGATAAAACTTAAATTTCGCAAAAAAAATAATTTTCTGATAATTAGAGGCATCTGAAAATCTCGCATAAAAAAATTAACGTGGAAATATTTCAACTGGCAATAGTTTTTTAAAAATACAGATTATTTTGCAAAATTTGGGATTTGTTTTTTTTTATCAAATTAACGAAAAAATACAAATAGAGGCTTTGCTTTAAAAACTTAGATTTTCCTTGAAGGGGAAGGGGGCAAACAAAAATGAAATTTCTTGAGGTAAATATTTTAAAGAAAATAATGGTACGCCACTGCATTTTTCCAAAAAATAATTTGTTTTTAAAGTCCCTTTTAGTTTAGAACAAATTTGATATCTTAACTTTTTTTTGGTTTCATTTACGGTTTTCTCGTAAATATATAGAAACCATTTTTTGGCAGGTCAGTAATGACCTTTGTTATTTATTCTTTAATTAGGTTGGTAGAAGTTCGCGACCCTCGTGGTTTAAATCTGTAGGCACTTTAAGAAAAATACTTTTTATTAAAAATCAACTATTTTTTTAACAGTGCTTAGCAAGGCATCTCTGGAAAATTGTTTTATATTTTTTCTTTTAGCTTTAAAATAAATTTTATACAGGGTGTCCCAGATGTCCCGGATTTATACAAGGCACATAAAATGACAAGTTCTTATTTTTTTTCCACAGCCCATTCACCCTCTTAAGAAGTTATAAAACTTTATGATACTTTGTGTAATATAATAATTTTTGAATATAATAAAATTAGTTAAATCTATTTAAAATGGTGTTTTTTGCCTTTTAATTCGCAAGAGGCGGACTAACCTTAACATAATAGTGCTTATTCTTTTTCGCCCTCTAAAACAAAAAAATATTTTTAAAGTTTGAGCCCTAAGCCAAAAAAAGACACATCTTTTATGTCCAAAAACGTAGGCATTATCCACTAAAACAACTAAATATGGAATATTATGTGAAACTGGACAGGCCCCGAACTTCCCACTTTGTTCATTCTTTTATCCCTAGAGTTTCTAGGTTGTGGAACCTGTTGCCTGCGGAGGTCTTTTCCTTCCCCCAAATCTTCAAGTATTTAAGCCCCGTGTCAACAAACTCTCTCTTACCTCGCTTAAGACACCCACGGTACGTTAGTATTTAGGCTTTTAGCCTTCGTGATTTGTCCAAAGATAAAAAAAAATAGATTGATTTTCGTCGAATTCGACGGGTTTTAGACAGTTATTAGTGATTTAAAAATAAACTCCTTAATGCTTTTTAAATAACTCTCCTAGTGCACAATGACATTTGTTTGTCGTATTTGCTTAATGTTTTTGCCATTTTATTAGACAGATTTTCTTTATTATATATAATAAGAAGAAAGAAAAAAAAAGCAACAACAAAATGATGAAATAAAACGCATCAAGTCAGCCGGTGAGGCAAATAACCTTGGCAGCGGTGTTGATAACCTATAAACTTATTTGTGTTACGTCAAGCGGTTGTCTACCAATGATACATTAAACACGCAACTTGCAACGTGCCACACATAGGGTAAATACGGCCAGTTTACATTTACCATATAAAACCCTCTTAAGACTAGTTACTGGATACCCTGTATGTATGTAGGTAATTGGATTAAAATTGATGAAAACTTTGATGTCTATTAGTGCCTAAACGGTAAGGTTTATCGACTTTAATAAAGAGTAGCTTATTTTTTAAGTTTTTGATTGTCTATAAAATTGCGCCCCAGCTCTGCGTATATCTGTCAAAATAAAAAGGTTTTGATGTAAATAAATTTTAAGTTTTAGGTAAAGTGCCCTCTGGCGGTATTTAAAAACAATACTTTTATCTTAAAATTTTAGAATCTGCAAAGCTCGATTTGTGTGCCAAATATCAACTGGATTGGTTAGAAAATAAATGCAATATGGCGAAAAACCTAAAATAAAAATTGAACTTTGATGGCTTGTAACTCGAAAACGAATGACACTTTGAAAAAAATTATATGAAGGTCTACCCTTATTTTGTCAAGTAGAATCACCCCTTAAGTTTCGTTTTCGATTTTTAAATCACCCTGTATAGATATTTAATATAACAAATGAAAACACCTACATTGTGTTTTTTTATATCATACGTTCAAGGACGTATGGACCAGGTTTGTTTACGTTTGAGCTTTTGTCATCAATCACATCACAGTAAAAGCGCTAAAATGCGGTTTTACCAAATTTAATTTTTCCACTCCAAACTTACTACCCACAAGTAATTATTGGATAAGCTTATAATAAAAGATTTTGTAATATAACTTTTAAATGAACAATACATATATTTTATTATTTTTAGATATCATAATAAAAAAATATGTTCAAATATTATAAGTTATTATCTTTTAAAAAAGCAAAATCCTGAAAATACATGATTATTTGTTAATCCCGGCAACGACGCCCAGAATTTTTACTCCATCGTAAATAAAACTTGAATGAACTTTTCCTAAATGCTTGTGGGTGACGCCCCTTTACTTTTGTCATTTCTGTTGGTTTCTGTCATTTGACAATTTGGAAAGCCAAAAGTGATCAAATAAAGCTTATAATGCGTTTTTGTGTATTTTCTGGTGTTTGTTGGTGATTAGAAAGTGTTTTTAAAGACAATATGGGTAGGCAGTGCTTGGTTTGTAGAAGGGTAGACTATTCATTTCCGCACCTCACTTTTCACAGGTAAATAGAGACCAACGTCGTTGGGTGCATACTATCGACCAAGGTTAAGTCCGCCATTTTCACTTCTCACTTGCCTCACCCCCTTTGCCTATTAGGATTGTTGGCTTAATGTTTATCATAAAATTATGAATAAACCGCTGGGTCCATACGTCGTTGGTTAAGTTTTTTAGAATAGGTAACCAACGTCGGAAAAGCAAAAATTTTAGGATGTCTGATTTTTTGATATGTTGTTTTTCCTTCTGTTTCGGGTAAATCCTCGGCTATCTGGCTGGTTGTAGCGATTGCGTTGGCGCCCAGCTGTCACCCTGACATTTAGAGATGTCACTGATATGTCAAAAAATACACACCTTGGTCATATACTATCGTTTCAAGTTTCATTAAATTTCTTTAAAATATACCAAACGGTCCAGAAGTTGAAAGGGAGACGACTGTATAATAAGCAATGATAAAAGTGTTTGGCAATAAAAATATATATATTTGGTAAACCTATCTAAAGACAAGAAACTGAAAATTAGGTTTCCTAAAATGTTTTTAAAACCTTGGATTATTACCTGTACAGGTAGCGCGGAAACTAAAAAACGCATCCACTACCGCCAGCCAGACAGCCCAAGGTTTATCTAGAAGAGGAAGGAAACAACATAATTAAAAATGAGCTGACCTAAAATTATTTTTCGAAAACGTTGCTACCTCTTCTACTATAAATAATAAAACTTTAACACTTTAACATAAATTTAGTAAGTTTTATAAAGTAATAAAAATCATTTTTATATATTAATAGTAAAAAGGAATTATAAGGAAAACTAAACAAGGATAAATAAACTACATTTTTTTCCATGGATATGACTGCAAAGGTTTTAACGATCAGCTTCTAGACTAATAAATGCAGTTTTAAGACAGCGATATCAAAATAGTTTGTAGCTCACGTATTTCAGTATTGTGTATATTTACATTCCGATTTTACAATCCTTACGTTAGTATTATAAACATTTACAAATAATTACGATTTGTATTTTTCTTCTTAAATCAACAATGGTATTTTGGTTTATATCGGATATCATGAATAACAAGATAATGTTTTGTTTTGTGTAATTCTTTTAGAACTTATTTTTAATTCAATTTTTAATTATTCACACCAGCTATTATTCAGAAATACTTACCTGTTGCTTTAAATTTTTTGGGATGCTCTGGATGGTAAAACAATTTCTTTTTAAATAATATTTCTTTAAAATTGTAGTCTTCTTTATAGTCTAAGATTGGGCATTAAGACAATAATCCCCTTATCTGTTAATTAAATGAAATAAAATTTTCTAGGCAAATTTTAATGTAGTGAATGCAAGTGAACAACATCTGCCAGAATAGCTTTGCTACAATTAATAATAATCAATTAATTAATAGTAAATTTATTTATAATTGTTACCTTTACATATTAATTGCATAAATCAATGATCAGCGGTGAAATAGCTTAGTTGGTTAGGTAGCAGCCCGATTTTATTCAATTAAATATGGTAAACATAATTTTGCTAATAGACAAGGAAATATAAAATAGAAAAAGAAATGTTACCCAGTGCGAGATACGAACCCAGAGTGTCGACAAGGCATGCACTGCTAAATGCTGCTACCTAACCAACTAGGCTATTTAACCGCTGATCATTGGTTTATGCAATTAACACTTTGACTCCCGCCGTGCAATATATCGCACATCATTATTCTACCCTAAGAGACCGCGTGCAATATATTGCACGGTCAATCTAATGTATTTTAACGTTATCAAAAGATCGTTCGGTCTGCTTGGAGATTTTGGTTTATTCGTTTTGGGCTAAAGAAACAACTCAAATTTATTTTTGATCTGGCTAATGGTTGAAGGCATATTATGTAGATGGCGCCAGGGTGTACTTAAACATTTGGCCAGCTATAAGAAGAAGCGGGAATGCATCATTTGGAGTGATCCACGCGTTTAGACTTGTATTTTAGTAAGCTAGTAGGTTTTGGCTGTGTTTTTTTTGTGGGTGCTATGAATGGTGATGGTGAACCTGAGGCGAGGAAAGCACAATGATAGAAATACTTTTAGTATATAATACGAGTTTATGGGTCCTATTTGATATTATGCTCTTTGCAGTTTGGTTACCAGCACCCGTATTATGTAACTCTATAGAGAAGAAATTTGCCCATGTTTTTTTTCTTAATATTTTAAACAAAAAACACATAACATTTCTCTAAATTAAAGCCTATTGATTATTTTCAAATGCCTTAGTTATCTTTATGTGGTTTCTAGTAAAGTTTCTTCCGTGAATAGGTGGGAGTCAAAGTGTTTTAACGTGTAATGGTAACAATTATAATTAAATTACCTATTAATTAATTAATTATTATTAATTGTAGCAGACCTATGCTGGCAGATGTTGTTCACTTGCATTCACCACATTAAAATCTGCCTAAAAATATTATTTCATTTAATTAACAGATGAGGGTATATTTTCTTAATGCCGTATCTTAGACTATTAATTTTAGGTAATTTCTTTTATGTTTAACTTTCTTTAAGTAATAAATAAACTATGTAATACCCGCTTTATAAAAAAAAATATTTTCTTATTTTAAAAACTGGTCCAGTACATTTGACACACTTTTAACTTATTAAAATGTCATTCACTAGCAGTTGTATTCAAACTGCTGTTTAAAATCTGCATTAGAATTGATTTAAAAAAAATTAGCTCGAATTTTCATAAAACGGCTTGTTATTTACAAGACAAATTTAAGGTAGCCAACATTTTTGCAAATCTAACTAATTATTAACGCAGGTTTTAAAAAGAAATTAGACAACAATTATTAAAATGTCTAAATTCAATAAATAAATAATGTTTTATAAACAGAGAAGTTATAACTTAGAAAGCTATATTACTTGATTAAAAAAAAGAACTAAACAACAAAGAATTTTAAATTTTAGGAATGCTTTGCTGTAAAAGCACTCAGCTGACACTTTAAGATTAAAGTTGTCATTGATATTTTTAAAAGGCATTGACTTAACGACCGCTGGTGGTTTTGCTCAATTATTAGAAGCTAACCGCCGTTTGGCGGTTTTATCTATTTACGTATATAAAAATCGCCGATATTGTTAATTAATTTGATATTACCAGCGGTTTTACTTAGTTTATCGGTAAATGCAGCCGTCTGGCGGTTTTTTAAATAAAAACTATTGAAAACCACCGAATATCAGTTAAAGTTAACTTTTCTGTTATAATGATTTGTTGTATTGTTTAATATTATTTTAATTATTGATTAAGAAAGAAAATAAACTGAAAGATACATCTGATACCTATTTTTAGAAAAAGAAAACTGATCGTTTCATAGAACTAAAACTATAATTAAAGTATGCATGTATTAAGGCTGAAACAAATTTTAAAATTCTCAGAAAAGGAAAAATAAGATACTACATAAATAATTAATAACCACGGCTAATTTCTTTAATAAATTAAACTATCAACATTTAAAAAAATATTTCAAGTTGTCCTATAGTTACAGGGTTACAAGTGTCGACAGTTTCGAGTTTGAATTCCAAATAGGTACCTTTTTATATTTTTGCTAATAATTTTTCATACATTTTTGTTATTTTTTATTTCTTATTGTTCATAGTTTAATTTTTGGACAAATAATCTTCCACTTGTAAAATATACAAAGTATACTTTAAATAAACATATTTTAATGCAACATACTAATAACTTGTGTAAAAGCCGGTGATGCGGAGTTTTGCTTTGACATGACTTTTCTAAAGTAAGACCGCATAAACCTAAATAAAATCAGATGCGAAATAAAAATGGCTGACTTTTTATTGGCATTAGCAACTCGATAAATTAGTGCGTTTTGTTTCATGCAATATTATTTTGAAAAATTAAATTTATTTATTGATCCCGACAATCCCGGGACTCAAGAAATTTAATACGGAAGATTTGGAGATTAAAAATGAAGCGGGATTATATATCCTAAAAGGATATAAGGATTTCCCCTAAAAGTGCCTGAACGGTAGTTTAAAAAACACCTTTTAGTATCGTTTTAAATTCGATCAGAATATATTAAACAGTTTTAATTTTTAGAGGAGTAGTATTTAATGAATTGCACATAGTTAATGTTTTTAGATAGCATAGTTATAATATACCACTGCTTAAGTATAATAAAATAACTATTTTTATTTTTATTCTAAATGCAGTTCTTACCGAACATTGGCGAGGGTGTGTCTCCTATTCCTCAAATATCGATTGTGGTACTTCTGCAAATCTCCGATGGATCCTTGTTCCGCCTGCATTTTCCCGTGAGGCTGCGTCACTCCAGGAGCACCACCTCCCGATCCTTCACTGGAGGTAGTCGAAGAAAATGTACCTGGATATTTTCGACCTCCAGACGTGGAGGTTTTAACGCCTAGCGTCGGTGAGGGAGATTGTACATTTTGTCTCTTTTGGAAAATCAAACGGGTGGCACCAATTGGCTAAAAAGCAAAATTTTAATTTAAAAAAATATACATTTTTATTTAAAAACAAACTTTGTTTAAGTCTCAAAAAAATTATTAATAAAATAACTTTTTCAATTTATAATAAAATTATAAGAAATATATAACTTGTCGTTAAGCTAAAGCGCAAAGGTATAATGTTTGAATGAATTTATAACAACAATATTTGACAAATACTGGTATGAAGCCAAGGAACTAGGTACCCTAGGTGCCGGATCTTAAAATCTTCGATCAATTAGTCGATTTTGTATTCAAGATTTTAAATAGTCATTTTGTTTAAGATACACACAGTATCCAGACTTATGGTGCCTGCGGATATATCAGCCTAAAAATAAATACATTTGGACAATGGTAACAAACCGGTTTTTAAAAGCAAAAGAAAATGCAATATTGCCAATTTACGCATTTGCAATTGAAATAAACAATTTAAATTATAATTTATCCGGTTCTAACTACTCTTATATTTCTGTTTGCCTAATTTATACCAAAAAAAAACACAAATTCGTTTTGTCAAAATAACAAAATGAAAGCAAGCATACCCATACCCATATTTAAACGAGGATAATAAGGAAGATACAGGGGCTAAGGGGAAAACATAATTTTATAATTCTTAAGACGTTTTAAAAATTTTAATTAATTTTGGTATCTAGAAGTTTTAAAACATGAGCTATTCAGATATAATATTAATACATATGTGTAAACTGAAGGGGGCTAGCTACACTATTTAAATTTCTCTAAAACGTCCCAACTTGTTTTTGCTACTCTGTAGGCACCATCTAAGTAACTAATACGCTGTTTTTATTGACATTTTTGGTTTAAACTTTAGGTTGAATATTGATATTTTAAAAACGGTTGCTCGGAGCTATTCTTACAAGGTATAATTTTTTTTTTGCATGGGGGTCGCCAGGATTTTCAAATTATTTTTTCTATAATCTGAGACATACACCAAACTTATACCAGATGCCATTAATGCTAAGAGAAACACTTTGGTAAAAGAAAAATATTTTGGAATTTGCGAAAAAAGTTAATTTTTGTTTGCCCCCCTTCCTATAAAACTCTAAGTTTTAAAAGCAAATCCTCTTTTTGTATTTTTTTCGTAAATTTAATAAAATTTTTATGGCAAATTCCAAATTTTGCAAAATTATCTGTATTTTTTAAAAGCTGTTGCTAGTTAAAATATTTTCAAGCCAAATTTTTTATGCAAGAATTTCCGGTGCCCCTAATTATCAGAAAAAGCAAGTTATTTTTGTAAAATTTAAGATTTGTCGATAAAATTTTATTTAATTTACGAAAAAATACAAATAGAGGATTCGCTTCTAAAACTAAGATTTTTCTAAGGGGGGAAGGGGGCAAACCAAAAATCAACTTTTTATCGCAAATTCCAAAATAACAATTTTCTTTACCAAAGTGCTTCTTTTAGCATTAATAGCATCTGGTATTTTTTTTAAACTTTGGACAAACCACGAAGACTTAAAGCCTAAATACTAACGTACCGTGGGTGTCTTAAGCGAGGTAAGAGGGAGTTTGTTGACACGGGACTTAAATACTTGAAGATTTGGGGGAGAAGGAAAGACCTCCGCAGGCAGCAGGTTTCACAATCTAAAAACTCTGGGGATAAAAGAACGAACAAAGTGAGAAGTTCGGGGCTTGTCCAGTTGGACCGTATAGGGATGCATACGCGCGGAACCATGAGTTTCTCTGTTAGGAACCGTGAGTGGAGGAACTATCCTGGCCAATTCTTCAGAGCAGAAGCCATGGAAGTACCTATAAAAAGCGATAAATCCCCCACAGCCTGACGATGGGCAAGAGAGGGAAGCCTTTCTGTAAGTGAAGGATCATTAATGAGACGAATAGCTCTTCTTTAAATAGAATCAAAAATGCTTAGGGTTGTCAGGAGGTCGGATTTGGGACACATATAAAGTGTATAAATTAGAAGCGGAAAAATACTTTTGGCTCGAAAGAGAAATCCAAGCTTTTTTCAGGCTGCCGTGGCTATAGATACAATGTGTATATGCCAGTTAAGGTTACTTTCAAATGTGACGCCCACAAGATTGAAGGTGTCTTTACTCTGTAAAACTTGGCCGCTCATAAGTTGAGAATGAGTATTTGATGACTCTTTTCGCGACAAGGAACATGATTGTGTTTTGGATGCATTAAAATGGACGAGATTTTTGGCGCCCCAATCCAATATTAAATTAAGATCCTGCGAAAGTGATATCTGCATCGCTCTGCGTTTGTTTTCCAAGTGAGGTTTAGTGATGGGTTTAGAAACCTGAAAACTAGAGTGAAGGGTACTATCGTCGGCGAAACTATGAATGGAATTTGTTGTGGACGAGAGAAGGTCGTTGATGTGAAGAAGCAACAATGTTGGTGCCAGAACTGAGCCCTGAGGGACTCCAGCATTTACTTGGTGAAAGCTTGAAGAATGGCCGTTCACAATAACTGATATACGTCGCTCAGATAGGTAACTAGAGAGCCAAGTACAGAGTTCAGTTGCCAGACCTGGTTAAAGGCTTTGGATATATCAAGAGCAACGATCTGGGACTCACCTAGAAACTCAAGAAACTTATTCCAACAGTGTGATACGAAGGAAAGAAAATCTGCTGTAGATCTTTTGTGGCGAAATCCATACTGCCCGTCATGCAAAATTTTGAAATAATAAATTTTTCCATTACTTTACAAAGAACTGAGAGAATGGAAATTGGTCTATAGTTAGATGAAAGGGATTTAGATCCTTTTTGGGAATAGGTTGAACACGTGCAGCTTTTCAGCTCTCTGGAAAGATACCTGTGTCGTAAGAAATCCGAAAGAGGCGAGTTAAGATTGGTGCAAGTTCTGGAGCACATTTTTTTAAAATGATTGCTGGTATGCCATCCAGCCCAGGAGATTTCTTGGTGTTAAAAAAGAAAGGATGATTTACGGGAGGGTCAAGGGTTGAATTGGCAGCAAATTGTTTAGCAAATAGTTCTGCCTTTCCTTTAGCGGTAGAAATAAATTCATCTTCCAAAGTTAGTGGTGGAAAAGGACTGGTACAAAAATTCCTACTTATGTTTTTCGCAAAGGACCAAAAGATTTTCTGTCATTTGGGCAAGAAAGAACTGGTATAAATTCGGTATGGGTCTTATGTCTTAGCTTTTATACAAAGTAAATTTAAAAATCTCACAGATGCCCATGTTTTTCTGTAGTGTAGAAAAGACTTGATTAAAAACTAAATGAAATAATGATTTAATTTTATCTCTAACCTAAATTTTAAAATCCATGTAAAAAAATGATTTTATTTAAAAACATTAAAAACTATTTTGTAGAGCACTAAATTCCATTCCATATAATATTTATGTTTTCGTTGGTTACAAAATATATAAATGAAAAAGGTAAATCTAATTAATATATTAATGTTTAAAGCTTGACTATTTAAACATGGCTCGTCTGGCAAAACATTTTAATTAACAGTTTTTTGTAGGCAATTTAATTTTTTAAAGACATATGTGCACATATTTTTCCTTTTACCTCAATAGTTAGGGAGCTTTGACAAAAAAATGAAAGTATAAATAAAAATTAAATTAAAGGGGAAGAACCTCTAAATATTAATACCAAGGACTTAAATATTTATGATATTTTGTCTTTGTCACCCTGAATAATATTCTTGATATATTAATTTGTTCCTTTGGCCCAGTCTAATGTAAAATAAGTGGTATTTGTAAATGTCAACATTTGCACAGCAAACATATTGGTAAATTAAAGTTTTATACGCTGAAATATCAATTAAAATTCAAATTTCTCCAGGGATTTATTGTTTGAGCATCAGTAAGGGCTTGGGTATTAAATATCGACTATTAAAATCAATTTCATTGTTAAATTTATAACATAAAACACAAAAGAAAAAAGTGAACGGTATTAAGTATAATTAAGTCGGGATATTTATGATTCTCAGGCAGAGAAATTGAACGTTCTCATCAATAAAGATGAGATTACTGCCGGTAGTAGAACATTAAGAATTAAAGAGTATAGAAATTAAGAACTTTAGTAATCCATAGATTGCTGCATTAATTTCATAAGATGTATATTAAAAGGATCTATATAAGCTTCTTTTAATATCTACTTATAAGAATAGAATATCAAAAATAATAAACTGAAATACCTTGGGAAAAGAAAAAATCGATCAATTAAATCGCTTGTTTTAGAAACAAGGCAATCGACATTTTTGGAGAAAATGAAATTTACAGCGATTTTTAATTGTATTTTGTAAACTCACGTTTTTATGTAAAAATTTGTTATTTATCATGCGCCTGCGTGTGTTTAATTTTGTAAGAGAAATTGTGTGCAGCAACAAGTCAAGAGACGGTTCATAATGTGTCTCTAAAGTAAATTTTATGGTTGTTTTTTAGTAACCCTGTATGTTTACCTCACGAAACACGTCTGGGATGGATCATTTTATACACCAAAGATATGTGGTGCCAAAGTTTCACAAAAGATTTTTTTACCACTGTGTATCTTAAAAGTTGGAACATTTAGAACATAGGCTTCTTAAAATAGCCTATGAATGAAAGCTTAGACGTGGCCACTCAAAAGATGTTTTTTTACGACCATTAAACATTTTTAACACGCTTTTATTAACTTGGGTTGTATGTATCTATCAATCTGGCTATGTAACGGAATCTTTGAGCCTAATTTTAACCAACTTCCAGCTATTCGATTTCTCTGAAACTTTGCACACGTATTAAGGACCCATGACAATGCAATAATCTGCAAACAGTATCCCTTTATCTTTTTTTTAATCGCCAGGAAAAAAATTCCATTATATTATAAAAACAACACCTAGGAAGAATCTGTGGAATGGAATGGAATCTGTTGGAAAAATTTCAAACTTTGCTATTAAATGAAGAAGAAATTTTTAGTGGATTGCAAAATGTTGGCAACGGTCCAAACATTGCCTGGATTGCCATCTGTTGGCAAAATTTCAAACTTTGCTACTTAATGAAGAAGAAATTTTTTAGTGAGTTGCCATCTTTTGCAAATTTTAAAATTTGCTACCATTGTCATTTCATAGGGGGCTGGTTATTTTCTTTTTGCTGCTTAATTAAATAGTATGTTCTAATTTACTGTTATATTAAGAATTTTGTGCAATATAACGAACTAAAAAATGAAAAATAATTAATAGTTTAAAAAACTAAAAAGCACGCTTTTATATGCAACCGAACTAAAAATTAAAAAATAATTTTTCATTAAAAAAATATTTTCACTTCATAGTAAAAAGCGTGAAGTGCATTTTACTATTTTTTCATAACTTTTCCATCATAGATATTGGCAAATATAATAATTATAACATTTAATATATTAAGCACCCCACGCTTTTTACTATAAAGTGAAAATATTTTTTTAATGAAAAATTATTTTTTAATTTTTAGTTCGGTTGCATATAAAAGCGTGTTTTTTTAGTTTTTTAAACTATTAATTATTTTAATCGTTAACATGAAGGTAAAGTACTTCATTTTCACTACATAAAGTGTTAAAAAAGTAACTTTTTTAACACCTCAAAGCTTTCTCTCACACTTTAAATTAGTGTTTTGCTTAAGTGCCTACTACAATACACTTAAATATTAAATTGTGCAATGTAACAGTAGACGCGACATTAACTGAACCAAACGGTCAAGTTACCTTTGATTTAGTTATTTTTTTAAGTTCATATGTCACTAGTTTTAAAATTTGACAGTTTGCGAATACATTTATTTTAATGGAAATTATTTAAAATTATTGGTAATATTGAATTTGGATGACTGAGAAAAAGGAACTTACACTTCCCAAAACCCCTTTAGCCAAAAATTTTAACAATACAGCCATTACTAACACTAATATTTATAAAAAAACTAAAACCAGAAAAAAATTTAACACCCTGTATCTCTGACATTATCCATTTTTAGACTAAGGTAAGTTGGGCTCAATCGTGGTGTATTTTTTTTTGTACCTTTTGATGATTTATTTAATTGCAAAAACAAGTTAAGTGCAAAAAATTTAAGTATTACAGTGTTAATACACATAACATCTGTTTTGAGAGGTTATTAAGTACTATTTTAATTCTTTTTAGGCCAAAATCTGTATTAATTTTAAACATAGAAAATTTCTTGACGTTTACCAAAAACCCTAAAAAACACTAAGCAGGTTTTTAAAATAAACGATTACATGAAGATTTCATAATTAAATTACATTATTAAACGATAAGGGTTAATATAAATTGCACAATTTAAATGTATACGATACGCAGTTTATAATTTTTTTAATTAAAATTATTTTAATTAAATATTTACTTTTATCTTTTAAAAAATTCAATAAAAATGGAAAAAAAAATTATACACGGTGTCCAGTAACTCAACCGACAAACTTTAAGGGGTGATTCTACAATAAAAATTGGTAAAAAAGACTTCATATGCACATATGTCCTACACGTCTCAGTTTTTGAACTACGAAATGTTAAATATAAAAATAAAAAACCATCGTTTTTATAATAATAATAATAATTATACCAATTCAATTTTTTTTAAATTTTGGGAGACGTACTCTATGCATTAGAGGACATGTTTTTGGTATACAAAAAAAATTACCGGTGTCGTCCATGAAGGGTTTAGAATAAATATTTTTTAGAAAAAAATAGCACACCAAATTAAATGCAAAAGTTTAATAAAATATTGGATTTTTAGGATTAAAGGCAAAATTATGTGGCTTTAAAATATAGTGTTTAATATAAATATTACTATTGTGATATAACTTTTTTTTATAAAATGTGCGTGAATTTGTAAATAATCTTTTATATCAAGACCCAAAATTTATCGATACCTTAGAAGCTGTTAAATTATATAAATAATAGTTTAAAAAACTAAAAAACACGCTTTTATATGCAACCGAACTAAAAATTAGAAAATAATTTTTCATTACAAAGAGTTTGTCACTTCAGAGTAAAAAGCGTGGGGTGCATTTTACTATTTTTTCATAACTTTTCCCTCATAGATATTTGCAAATAGAATAATTATAACATTTAATATATTAAGCACCCCACGCTTTTATTCTGAAGTGACAAACTCTTTGTAATGAAAAATTATTTTCTAGTTTTTAGTTCGGTTGCATATAAAAGCGTGTTTTTTAGTTTTTTAAACTATTACTTATTTTTCATTTTTTAGTTCGATATATCAATTAGTTTTTTAAAAATAAATGCTCCAGTTTATTCACTAAAAAATTCCTTCGCCATTTTGTCAAGAGACACAGAGGATCTGTAAAGGAATTTATTTATCCTGGCGGTCCTAATCAGGATAACGGGATACTGTTTTTAAATTATTGCATTGTCAACGGTCCTTGATACGTGTGCAAAGTTTCAAAAAATTGAATCGCAGGAAGTTGGTAAAAATTAGGCTCAAAGATTCCGTTACATAGATAGATAGATAGACCCAAGCTAATAAAAGCGTGTTAAAAAAATGAAATAAAGTTATGCGAAAGCAACATTTTGTTTTTATAATTTTTTTAAAAAGGGTAAAGTTTGCAAAAGAAAAAATAAAGAAATAAGGGCATTAGCTAATTTAGATTTTGAGGGTATTTATCATGCTTGGTTGATGTTAAAGCTTAAATACTAGACTGCTTAATTATTAACATCGATAAGCTTTTGTGGGTCTAGGTTAGTGATGCAATATTAAAACCTTTACGCTATTTATAGCTGTATAGTTCTCTTGTACCTTGTAAGTTATTAGACGCTTAAAAGTAGAGAGTAACAATTTTTTTTAATTGTATGTATTTATTTATTTATTTATTTATTTATTTATTTTGAGAAGCAAAGTATTTGCCCTGTGACCTTGGTCGGCAATCATGATATTCCATGCTTAAAAACTAATCTTAAATAATTTAAAAAACGTCACAACACTCCAGGATCACTATAAACAAGATTTTAAGGCCAATAAGCGGTACTGGTGGTGGTTCTGCTTTAAAGCAGCTTTAACAAAAAAAAAGGTTTAGGAGGTTAACAACCTTATATGTAAACTTTCATTTGTTGGTCTGTGTATTCTCTGCTCCGTACCAAACTTTATCATTGATGTAATGACTAAAATAACATTTTTAGGTGCTAACTAGTATGAATCATATTGCCTTTGGTAGTGATAAAAAAAGGTTTATCGCATAATGTCAATGATAAAATTTATAAAAATAAATCATACCAAACAAAGATGGAAGTACATTGTTTTGTAGTAAAATATGCCCCTGTAAAGTATTGTCACATATTGTTTTTACATATCAGCGTATTATTACAAGACAGAAATTAATGAAGTTGAAGCGATTGCGATAAAAGTGGTTTGATTATTGAAGCTTCATAAAACAATGTAACTAAAAACAGTTTATAGTCGACCCTTATCCTTTTATATTCATGAGCACTTAACAAAGAAGCAGTTAAATTTTTACGAGAAAGTTAAATTAAAGTTTTAGAGAAAAAGTAAGAAAAAGAAAGTTTTACATGCTGGTTTTATATTTTTATTTTGACAACTATAACTTAACCCTTTTAAACCATTTTGTAAATTAAAAAAACAATACCTTATGTGCTTTTGTAATTGACAATGCCTCATAGGCATCAAAAATTAAACTTACGTTACGTAATTACTTAAATTAGAGTATTTTATTTTCAGAAATAAAAAAGATTGCTTTTAAATTTTGGTATGGCATACGGTCTTTAACTATGCCAATTTTTTGATAAATTAATATCTGTTGCCTTTAAGTAGAGTAATAAAAACTTTTATATTTTAAATAGAATACCCTGCTATGTATTATGTCCAATATCTGTCCAAATTCTGCTTAAATAAATAAATTTATACAGATTTAAAATTTTTATTTGTAAATAGAATTACACAAAAGTCATGAACTTCTTAAAATCGGTATATTCATCTAATAAAGCAAGTAATTAAGAAATAAACTAAGGTGCAACTAAAAAATCTACTTACTATTTTTATTATTTTTTAGACAAACAGAAAAGTTTTCGCCTACAAAATTTTTTAATAGTTTTTAGCAAGTCATAAAGTTGTGTTTAATTTAATTATTAACGTAATAAAACCTAATACACCTAAACTAATATGCGGTAATTTTAAGCGTGCCTAGACCAGTTATGAAATTTACTTCATGATAGAAACCCTTTTGAAATCCTTTAAGGAGGGGTTTCTTTTGACAAGTCTACCACGAACATTTATACCGCCATATATGGAAGCGGTACTGTCAATGTCAAATGTTTTGGGTATCTGACAAAGCAAACGCGTCATTTTTTTTTGTCGGACAAGTTTACCACAATGTTTAACATGCGGTTACGAAACCACTGGCGTAGGTAATGTGACAACTAAAAAAACAATGTTTTCAAGTAACAAACGAAGCAAATATGCCCTTAGTATGTTACTTACATTACAAAACATGTAACTACCGAAAAAAAACAAAAATGGACTTTAGCAAAGCATCCTGGGGGAGGGGGTAATTACCTCCTTTACCCCTATTATCTACGCCATTGCATGGAACCCACCCAGTTCGATACCCGAAACATGTGTTTAAGGCTTATAGTTTTATGAATATAACCCTTACCATTTTTAACACAATGTTTAAAAATTGCATGCAAAATATTGTGGTAAACTTGTCCGACAAACACAGTAACGCGTTTGCCCAGTCCGACACCCGAAACATTTGACATTAACAGGCTGGGTTAAAGCGCCGCTTTCATATGTTGCGGTATGAATATTCGTGGTAGACTTGTCAAAAAGCACCTCCAGAAAGGTTTTAAAATGGTTCTTATTAGGAAGTTCATTTTAATACTAACCCAGGCCCTATAAAAAATGTAAACAAATGAAATATAGGGGAGTCTTCTTTAATAGACTAAGCTTTGTTGGTTATATTAAAAATCAGTAACGTTTAAAAGGTTTATTTCAGCAGAATGTTGGAAACATGTTAGCAACAATTTTAAAACGCAGAAGTTGTTACAAACATTAGTCAGGAACTGTTAGCAACAGTTTTCTGCTTTAACGAAAAATAAACAATGCGTACATACTGCTTATACGACAATACAAGAAAGCTTATGTTAAAAATTTGTCAGTAATGTTTAAAAAAGTTTGCAAACATTTCAAACAGTGTCCAATATGTTTTCAACATCTAAAAACTTCTGCTGAAATAACAAATAATTGTATAATAGCTTTGTTCGCGGGTTCGATTCTGAACCGGTTCTGGGACTATTCGCATGCGCAGTAAAAAAGCAGCGTTCGCGGTTAGTAAAATCCTGAATTTTTAGTAACAGTTCTGTGTTCGCGGGTTACAATGGAATCAGTTCGTTACCGGTTCGTAACCTGATTAGCAGTCCTGGGATTTTGTTGGAACTTAAAGTTTAGTTCGGAATTTCATGCGCATTGTCGACATGGTCAGCTGTTTTCTGTTTTTGTGGTACAGAAATAAACCGTTGTATTACAGTTTATTTGTTTCTGCCGCTTTTTATGCGGTGCTGAATATTTTTTTTATATTTTTGTGATTTTGAGTGTATATAAACAAAGGATTTTTAATTTTATTCCGTATGAATGTATGTATGCAATAAAATAAATAAAGATTTTTAATAAAATATTGAGAATATTACAAGATTTTCCCATTTCTTGTTGTTTGAATTTTATCTTTAGTTAAATACACATACTTATGTTAAAAACGAGAGGAGGCAGGGAATTCCGCCGATAGACCTCGAGTGGCTTTCGACAGTATAACAATTTACCTTTTTTGTTTGAATTTAATTTTTTTGTGTAGTATCCAATTTAACCATGGAAAATCCTAACCAAAAGGCTAGGTTAGAATACATCCTCAGCTGTATAGAAAATCGTTCGCGGTAAATAAAAATTCCGAACTAATAAATAACTAGACATGCGCTTTAAAACAATTCTAAACCAGTTCGGATCTGGTTCAGAATCAGTTCATTACTGGACCCGCGAACAAAGCTATTGTTACAAACATGGCACTGATGGAACGACAAACTTGAGGTGCGCAGAATCCGAACGGTTGCAAACATTTCTGACAGCCTGCTGGAACAAACCTAATTTAAAAAAAGCTCTAAGTTGTTGTCGTTTGTATACGGCCGATTCAATTATTATTTCCATAAACTTCCGTTTTCGTGGATTAGAGTGCGTGTGTCAGACAATGTTTTTATAGTAAATATGCAAACAAATCGTTTTTATCGCTTATCTCTTATCAATGTTTTATCGGTAAAGTTGTTTGGGGATTTGGCCTTTTATAGCAAATGCATTACATTTGATGTTTGCGTCAATCTCCGTCAAAATAATTTCCGATTTTTACACCTACCATTACAATTTTTAGTATTAAACGTATTTTGGTTGATTGCTGTTATTACTGTGGCTTAACCATTATTTTAGAAAAGTTTAATATTTATAGTCCTGTTTTTCTGTCAATAAAAGCAAATATTAGTACTGACACTATCAAATAAGATGTTTTTTAATTTTATCAATTATAAAAACCCGATGTTATTTAGGAATATAAGGTGAACATCGAAACTCTTAAATTAAAACCCTACCAGTCAAGAATATCAATAGTAATAAACAATGGAAAATATTACTCAAAAAATATCCTTTTTACAACTGTTATTTCATATGGGGAGAGAAAAAATTACTTTTGTGTGAACTTTTTTCTTCCTCTACCAGCCGGCATACTATTTTTGTATTCGTTTTTATGTTAACGTTTTTGGCTAAAAATTAACAACTTTCTTCCATTCACTGCTAAAACACATTATATATTTTTAATATATAACTTATTTTGCAAATGATTTGGTAATACTAGCCCTGAGTCCATTTTGATTTATAATGATAATTTTTCTCTGACCATCCGAGTAGAACTGTTAACTTATGTAACATTTATTATAAAAACATCGCTTAGCGCCTTGACAGCGATAGCTCCTATGACGATTTCAAATGTCAAATTTTGACTGGTTTTAGAATATTTCGAGATACAAAGTCCCGCGAATTAAATAAAAATACTTTATTCCAAATTAGTTATGTATTATTTGAAAATATCGCAATGGTAGAAAAAATATCATACATTCCTGACACTTTTCGCTTCCCAACATATAAATAGCCATTGCTTTTGTTTAGATATTAAAAATAAAAACTTTTTTGCAATAACGATTTAACAAAATTTATTTTAAGTAGCCATACTGAGGTCCGTTTAAAAAAGAGGACTTACAATAAAAGTGATATTTTCCAAGCAGTGACTTTTAAACGGGTCACTTTCTGCCGACATGAGTCATTTAACTCTGCACAAAAAGTAAAAGAATTTACTATTTACTTCGCTAAACAGAAGATTGTGCAATCCACAACATGCTTGATGCAGATGGGAAACTAATAGACTCCACAGAAGGGAAACTTGAAGAATGGGAAAATACATTAAAACTCTATTTGATGATGTCAGAACAGAACCGCGTCATTCAGAGGGAGACGGGGATGGACCAGAGATCTTAAAATCCGAGGTAGAACATGCAATTCAACAGCTTTAAACCAACAAAAGCCCAGGACCGGATAAAGTTTATCCAGAAATTTTTAAATTAATTGATGAGAATATTATAGATTTATTCGTTAGACAATTGCATCTATAAGACTGGCAAGATACCTCGGGAATGGTTGGAATCCATTTTCATACCACTGCCAAAAAAGTCAAATCCCATAAACTGTGGAGATTTTCACTTAATAAGTCCTATGAGCCACGTAGTAAAAATCTTGTTGAAAATAACCCACAATCGAATTTTTATAAAATACGAAATGAATATCGGGGATGATTAGTTTGGGTTTAGAAGTGGAATGGGTACAAGAGAAGCACTGTTCTGCTTGCTAGTGTTGGCACAAAAATGTCACAATCAGCAGAGGGATCTCTTCATCTGCTTTATTGATTTTGAAAAGGCATTTAATAAAGTAAGACACGACTTGTAAGTGGAGTCTCTTCATAATATAGGGTTGGTTAGAAACGACACTACACTGTTATACAACCTGTACTGAAACCAGAGTGCTAGAATTAAAATCGAAGACAACACATCCAAACACATAGAGATTCGCAGGGATGTTAGACAGGGTTGTGTTTTGACACCGTTGCTGTTTAATCTGTAATCAGAACTTATTTTTGGTAGAGCCTTGAAGGGCGTCACAGAGTTTAGGTTAACGAAGTTAACATTAATAGTATCAGATATGCTGGTGATACTGTTTTAATTGCCGATTTGGATTAGGGCCTGTAGAGAAACATCTACAATGTTAACAAAGCCTGTCAAGAGTTGGAATAAAAATAAATATAATAAAAACCAAGGTGATGTCCATTCAGCGATCAAAGAATGTCCCACAACCGATAAAAATAAACGACGATGTATTGAAGCAAGTTAACTGGTTTAAATACTTGGTATGTTGGGTAGACTGCAAGTTGGACCATGATGTTGAAATAAGAGCCAGAATAAAACAAGCCAGAAATTGCTTTGTACGACTAAAATTTTTTTTATGTGACTCCCAAATTAAGCTTAGTGTGCGATTAAGATTGTCAAAAGTGTTACGTTTGGTCTACTCTTCTCTACGGCGTTTTAAATCATGGACACTCAGAACACACACTATCAATAAACTTGTAGCTTTTGGAATGTGGACCTACCGTAGAATACTTATATACGGACGGCATTTACTTCTAACGAGGAAGTGTTGCGAAGACTGAATACAGAACGCGAGGTGCTAAGCACAGTAAAGCCCGAAAACAGCATACTTGGGACACATATTGAAAAACAACAAATACCGATATGCTCAATTTATCGTAAAAGGAAAAATCGACGGTAGACGTGGGATGGGAAGAAAGAGGCTGTCGTGGCTGAAAACATATTCGCCAATGGACAGATCTTAATTTTAAAGAGCTGATAAGAGCGGCCGAAGACAGGCAAGAATTTGCCGTTGTGATGTCCAACCTCCAGTGATGGAGACGGCACATTGAGCAGAATAATACTTTCTGTCTGGATAAAAGTCAAAACTGACCTTTTCAAATGTCTGAAAAGGTAATCTTACATTAACGTTTAAAATTTAATTTGAAATCCGTAAGTACTCTATTAAAAAAAAAAACCTTAAACCCTAATAACGCTCTATTTATTACTATTTGCTAAAACTGATTTTGTATTTAACTTCTTTTAATTTGTATCAAGACAACCAAAAATTTACAGCATGCTTTTCTTCATTTAATATAAAACTACTCTTACTAATATCTTGAATAATGTATATTCCCAGAAGTTTCTAAATAATTTATAAAAATGCTCGTAAAAAGTTTTAGGAGAATCATAATTTGTGCTTCAAATTTTGTTGGCAAAGTTCTTTTTAATCTAAAGTATGCTTAGCACTTGATATGTAAAATAAATTTATAGTTATTTGATTTAAAGTAAAAATTCTATTCTATCTTAGTAATATCACTAAGACTTAAGTAACCATACGTCCTGTTTTAAACGGGACAGTACCGTTTTTAAGGGTTTTGTCCCGGTGTCCTCAAAAACTCACTGGAAAAAAAGACCCGTTTTGTAACAATTTTTCAAATGTAGGTTGTGGGTATATTTAGTGGCGCAACTAGCCTTTGGATTTTTGGGGGCTTAAGCCCCTGTTTATAGAGTATATTTGCCGAAAAACACTAAATAGATAGTTTGCGGTTATAATAGTAGTCAAGTGTTGAAATCCCTAAGACTGTGTTGGACTGGTTTTCAGCGAGGTCAGCAGCGCCGCTTGACCCAAAGCCATTTTTTCTTGTTAATACGGTTTAAAACATTTAAACACCTATCTCTATCTAACTCCCTTATTTATATTGTCATTTTAAAGGCAGTTTGAACCACTCCTACAAATACGGTTAACAAGAAAAAAATACTTAAATTACCTTTATGTTACAGTTAGGGTAGCGGCAGAACGTTATACTTATTTCGCTTTTCCCTTGGGAAGTAACGACTATCATTGCTAATAATGTGTAATGTGTAATGGTTGATGAAAGATTAGCAGTCTGCCGCGGTGCTCGGAATCGTACCTTAATATCAGGCTGCTTTAGTTGAGCCGCGGTGCTAACCTCTTTTAAAACCGTTTCAACATAAACACAGCCTAACTTAGAGCTTCCCAAACTGTGCGACGCGTCGCATTGTTATTTTAGGGGCGTCGCGTGTTGATTAGACTAAGTAGAGTCCAAGGAAATAAACTTTCTAATAAGGAGCGCTCAATCCCATTTAAGCCTATGTTTGCTAAATTTTGTGACGTAATATTTTCCCAAATTCTTTGTTTACAATCGTACTTAAAGCTTCTTTCGCGGTTTTGATGTTATTTTTGCTTTTAAGTTATTGGACTTTTATATATGTTTCTTTTTACTATTTATAGTTAAATTAAGTAGTTATTAGTGGTGCCCTTACAGATAATTTTAAACCTGTCAACAGGGGTCACTGACCCTTGAATATTTTTTAAAGGAAATTTACGTTTAAATCGGTCTTAAGGGTAAGATACTAATTTTTTATGTTTTGTAATTTTATTTTATTTTATGCAAGTATCGGTTTATTTTGTCAGATAAAAAAGTATTATGGCAAAAAGTTGACGTCACAAACATAACCTATATTTTCGAATAATATCAAAAATTAAGCGCTCCTTATTAGAAAGTTTATCTCCTTGAGTTGAGTCAATGTATTTCAGAAGAAAAATCGATAGAAATAAGATATTTTTCTCAAATGTAAGGTAACAAAAAATAAAGGTAAATTAAGTAATAGAAGTTGGTTTAAAGGTTCTTTTATTGCTTCAGTTTGAAAAGTGCCGAACAAATTAAATATATCGTCACCTTGACCTTTCTTAGAAAAATACAGAAAACCTAAGGTTGCCGATTAAGATAAAGTTTGTATCCTATTAAAGTGTTCCTTTTTATTTGTATTATTATTTACAGTTACACTTACCAATTATTAATATGTAATTATTGTGTTAAAATAGCAAATACCTAAACAATATTTTCTTGCCCTGTCCACTTGTTCCGTTTTTGTCCAAAAATTCTGGTCACTAAAACTATGACTATTTTTTTTAATTTACCTTACACTCGATAAAACAATGCAAAAGAAACATACAGGCGAAAACCTTTTGCTTTTAACAGTCGGTTAAAAACCAACCAGATTTGCTGGATAACATGGTAAAAAAGGTTTATAGTATTTTTACTTTACTAAAAACAGGCTGGTACTAGGTGGCTAGTTGTCGTTACCTCCAAAAAAGAAAAGCCTTTGAAACTTGTAAGCAATGAGGTTGTGTGTGTGTGTGTGTATCGCAAAAAAAAATCTTCAGTCATAAAACAAATTGCCAAAGAATAATTGGTAGATATGTAGTTAGTATTAACTACTTAAAAGATCTAGTTCCTACGATGGGAAGACGATCTATAATTAAAGAGTAGAAATGCTAATTGATCAAAGTGCCAAAATATGTGTATTAGTTTTCTATTTCCTTTAAAACCCCAGTACAAATTTATCAAAGTCCAAAGTTGAAGACACGCGTATGCCTATTATTACATTTATTACTCATTTCTTTGATTTTTAATTTTGGCACTTAGTTTACTATTAATCTACAATTGTTTATGAAAAGTGGTTCTAAAATGATCTCAAAATATCATTATTATAAAACTCACCTTAAGAGGTGTTCGTTCCTCTTCCTCTTCTAGCTCCTCCAAAAGCACTTCTGAGTCCTCCTCCTGAATGTCGGTAAGTGGCCCTTGTTGGGGCGACCTTGGTATCGCCTGATGCACCTTTTGCTTACTGGTCTGAGCAGAAGAAGGAGGTTCCGTATCGACGGGATCAGGTACAGCTGACGTGGGCGCCGGAGTTCTGTTGGGCGGCGCCTTGGCGTCAGGGGCGCCGCACCAAGGCAGGCAGCACTTCCAGGCGCCCACCAGGGTGCCGGTGGGGTGCCCCCTAAGTACTTTCTTCCTTATGATTGTCTATTGATATGTTTAGTTCTTAAAAATATGTTGCGGTTACATAATAACTGAATGGTTCTTTTAAGGTGTCTTTAAGTTCACTGGCTGGTTTTGTTAAAAAAGAAAAAGAATGAAATATTGATTTTTGGGTTTAATAAACAACAAAAGAAAATTGCTTTTTATTTTTTTACTTATTTAAGAACAGTTAGGATCCTTTTAATTTTTAAAAAATATAATTATGTTTTTAGATGATAAGAAGAAAAAAATATTTAATTATGTATTCCTTTTCATCGGTGGAGGAAGCGAAATTAGCTTTTTAAATATGTCAAAAAAATACGGTTATTATTTTGGCTTGTAAAAATCGTTCGAAGTCAAAATGACGTTTTTCTTTACTTTGTAGCCCTTCGCTTCCTTTGCGTCACTCTTAAATTGTTAGATTAGTGGAATACACACTTTTTAGCATGTAATTAAGTCACCCTATTTTATTTTACGCGGTCGAAAATGTCTGAGGGATATATTTATGTTTTTTATGATCGGCCCTGGGCTTATATTTGGTGGAAATACGTAACCAGCTACAAGGTATCCTCCGGTATATTCATCCGCCGCGCTGGAGTAAATCCTGAAATTCCCTCTTGTGCTCCCCTACCATAATTATACTCTGTCCAAAATACATATGCATAATTTTAAGCCGAGATCAACGTGCAACATCAAGTTTTCTGTGTAGAGCTATTTATTGAAAGACAATAAAACTTTATTCTAAAACCCAAGGCATTGTCTTCTAAGCAATAGCTGTAAAAAAACAGATGTTAAATTTTCCATGTGTAACTTGGACAGAGTTTAGATACTAAATTATTTTTAAATGTGCTTTTCTATACTGGTGAGTAATTTGTATAAAACATCTTAAAAATATGATGTATATTTAAATAAATCAGTTAAAATCGTTTAAACATTAGGTCAAGTAATATTTTACAATTATTTTTTCCTGTCACGGCTTTGCCAAAAGTAAATAAAATAATTAAGATCGTAAGGTCAAAAACAGAAATAATTAATAAGCTTTTGTTAGACGTCTAGTGGTAAAAATAGATATAAATTTTATTTATTTACTACTTTTTAAGGACAAATTTGTTATTGTCCTTTAATAAGTTTAAACACACCGGTTAAAGACAAAGAAAAAGTGAGTAAATGAAAAATCTAATTTTAACAACTAAAAAACAAGTTTTATTTTTTTTACGAATAAAGATTTAAACATTTTAGATATACGTATAAAATTATCGTAGAAACGAAATTTTTAAGAAATTCTGAAAAAAATTGAAAGAAAATAAGGTTAAAGCATTTAATAAATAATCTTATTTTTGACCTGGCTAGCATAAGTATTTTACATACTTTAAAAAATGCCCAAACAATTTTGAAGGAATAAATAATTCAAAGCCTAATATTGTTAAAACAAGATTTAAAATTGCTTTTTAAGTAAATACAGTGGGCCTACGGTAATCCGAACCCTGTATAATCCGGCGCCTCCTGTAATCCGACAGGTCTAATTTATAACACAGGTATACAAAAAAGTGGTATATGCTGGGTACCCAAGCAACAAGCTGACGTCATTATGACGTCAATTTTAAGTAATTTTCGGTAATTTTTGGTCATAGGACGTCATCAGACCAAAATTATGACGTCATTTTAACGTCATTTTAATGACGTGTTTTTGACGTCGTTAAAGTGACGTCTTTTCGACGTCATTTTTTGTCATACTAGCTCATAAAAATCTAATGACGTCTTGTTTAGAAAACCCGCCAGAAAATTTTCGTGACATTATATGTTTCGTGTCAAAATCCAACCGAAAGATTATATGACAAAAAAATAAGACTAGGTAATGATTTTACAAAATTGAAATAGGAAAAAACTCTACCAATAGATGGCGCAATGGACAATAAACTACTAGGTTTATTCAACATCTTCGCTTTTTATCGCCTACACCGTACCGATGAGACCAAAATAGTTCAAGACCGGCCGGTTGGTGATCTCAATTAGCTTTAAAAGAAATATCTTTGGCTAGTGTAAAAATCTGCATCTCCAGGTTAGACAGTGTCCCGAGAGATGCAACCTTGCAGTGCAAGGAAATCGCAAGCAGTAAGAAATTTTTCCTATTTAAATTTTCAAATAAAATATTGTTTTTGGTTTTTAAAAAAAAGTTAATGCCTCAATTTTTCGTCATCTTAATGACGTCATTAGCGGGATGTCTTTTGTCTGTGACTTAGAAAGGTCAATTTAACGTCATTTTGTCGTCATCTTATGACGTTTTTGCTGACTAAATATGACTTAAAAGAGACGTCAATAAGACGTCAGCTTACTGCTTGGGTATCGAAAAAAAAAACTGACTTATTTTTTGCCGCTGAACACGAATCTAAAGTCAAAACTAGAGGTCAAACTGCAAAAAATCGAATTGCGTGGGTCAAGGGGTTACTAACAATTTTTTAATTAAAAAGGGTTATGTAGCACCTCATTTAAAGGGTCCTTTAATACACTTTTAACGCAACTTTGTTTTTAAAAATCGACCCAGCCATTCCGTACTTACAAACCAATACCATTAAAACCGCCCTGTTTGTATAGTATTTAAGTCAGATTTCAAATGGTTGTAGGTCTGGAACAGCTGGGCTGATTTTTAAAAACAAAGTGGCTTTACTTAAAGTATAAAAGGGACTTTAAAATGAGGTGCTACATAACCCCTTTTAATAAAAGATTGCTTGTGCCCCCTTGGCCCCTGAAACTCGTTTTTTTTCAGTTTGACCTTCAGTTTTGACTTCAGATTCATGTTTAGCGGCAAAAAATGTATTAGAAAATCTATGTTCGATACCCAGCACAGACAACTTTATTTATTTTGTGGACACGTAATTGAATAAGTTGTTACTTGCGTGCGGTCACCACTTTTATGCTCAATGCGTATTATTTCTGTTTAAAGTTGTCGAAATACAGGTTATTTTTTACCAAAAAGACCGGAATAATAAAAATAAAAAGTGTACCATGACATTTATTAAACCCAAAAATCAAAAAATATTGTTGAGCTTTGTAGCAAGAGTTACAGTCAATTGAAAAGAAAAGTAGGTTAAAGTATTTTAAAATAATAATTGTATAGGTTTTAAAAATAGATAAAGTTTAAAGAATTTTTAAAGCGTAATATTTTGTTATTATAAACATTAATTTTACTTTACTCAGTTTTTTCATTTGTAAAAACAGAAAACACAAAATTAGGGTATATAAAATAAAATTAAATAAAATAAAATAAAAAGAAGCTTGTAAAAAAATTAAAGCAAAAAGATTTTATTGAATTGGTTTTAACTTTAAAAAAATAGTTTTCATTATGCTGAATAAGTCGTGATAAACGCACAAATTAGCTGTTCATATTTTTTAAAGTATTATACGTTGGCCTATTTTGTCATTTTGATAGCCTTTTGTGACGGAAGTATATCCATTTGTACAAATAAATTGGTATTTACGAAAACAATTAATTGAAAAAATTTAATTTGCCATTTTGTGGCGGCGGCCATCCCAGATTTTTTGTTTAATAGTGAGATCTATTCAACTAATTAAGCCCTTTCATTTGATATCCATATTGAGGTTGTAGTAAAGTAATATACAAGCCACAAGGCGCGCTTGTGGCTGCTTCGGTTGTATCGGCAAGCGTCGATCTCCGGATTTAAGCAGTGAAATGCGCGCCCATAATTTGGATGGGTGTCCGGCAACGGCGGTGTTTTGGGCAACGGCACACGGTGTTCTGCTCGCGGATGCGGACCGAGCAACAACCATCCAAGTTATGGAATGAATGGTGTGTGAATGAGAAGGAGTAGGGGTCAAGGTACAATAAGCCTTCAGGCTGCAGTGCACCACCTAGGGGGCGGTCGTCGGACCTGGGTGGGATGACCCCGAAAGGGTGAAAAAAAACAAAAAGTAATATACAGGGTGTCCGAATTACGGTTCAGAATTTCGGTGTGCGATTTTGGACGAAAAATTAATGAAACAAACTTTTATACGATTTTTTGAAAATTTAAAATTTACAAAGATACAGGATGGTAAAAAACAACTTTTTATTGTTTTTTTTTAAATTTTTTCTAGTGTACTGATTTTTGTCAAATATTGCATGCATCACTAATGATTCTTTGTATTCATCCTATTAATGTGGCGCCATTAGTCAATGCCAAAGGACCTAAACTGTCCTTTACTTTAGAAAAATGACTTAGAACTTTTTGTTTTAATTATTTTATAAATTTGGTTATGAAATTAATTAGAAGCATTAAAATATCTTTTAAAAAGGTCTTCTTGTTCCATTAACCTAAAATTTTATGGAAGCTTGTTGCATACATTTTTATGTGCAGAATCGCCCACAGAAATCTTGACGCGTAATTTTCGGACACCCTGTATAATCCGAAATTTTGTATCGGCGGCCATCTTAAATTTACAATCATAAAGAATGTAATATATTGTATTGTTATCAAGAATAAAAGTGTGTAAGTTTCAGATTGATCGCTCGTCAGAAAGGGAAGTCAAATTCCAATTACTGGATTAACCCAAATAACAAATAACCAATAATAAATAAATAAAAAAAAATGTGTTAACCTAACTGCGACAAGTTCATTTATATTGTAAAGTCTCCTAAAAAAACCTTATTAATAAATGAAATGTTTGGAAAAATTATTGAGCAGTCTAAACTAGTAATAAAAACAATTAAACATTAAGCGAGAATCAATATATAAAAGTAACGTACTTATTTATTAATAACCAATCTAAAGTTCTTTTTGTCCTAATGATTTCGGAATATCTATCAATAATTCATTTAACACAGGTCATCAATTGATTATTTTCGAAATGAGGAGAAAATTTTAAAATGTTTAGGACTTTTTTAACATTGCTCTATGGAATAGAAATGAAATTTTTGGCCAAAATTCTGAAACCTAACAATCTAACTTAAAATCAGGGGCACTTTACTGAAAAAATATTTAAAAAAATTTTCATGCCCTCTTATAGGTAGTTTTTGGGCAACTAAAACTTATTTTATATCTATCGGGTAACAAGTTATAATTTTACACCCCCATTAACTACAATTTTTAATTGTACAAAATAAACTGAGATATCAGCTTGTTTAGTTAATTCTGTAGTTTTCTAATCAGTAATCGGATTTTTATTACCTCATAGGATATAATTAAAGGGCACACCCTATATATTATAACACTACTAAAAAGATCTTTTAAAAGATTTAAAAAATACCACATTAGATATGCCTATATCAGTTAGTTTCGGAAATATGACCATCCAAATCTGATTAAATTAACATCTTTGTTACTTTTTTATTTTTTAACGTATAAAATAAATAAAAACACTGTTTTGTTGGGTTAGTTTTGTAGTATCCGTATCTTTTATCAGAATGCTTTTCTCCTTTAAGATATACAAAGTCGGACAATTTTTTTTATGGAAAACCCTCTAAATTATAAAAAAATATATATATCTGACCTTACACTCAGAAGTAGCAAGGTGATTGTTTGTACAAATAGGTATTGATAAAATAAGGTAAAAAATCTTTAACAAAAGTGGCGAAAAAAAACAATTGCATTTATTCTTTAAATTTTCTAACTTTTTTTGGTAAACTAGGCTAATAATAAACGTAGCAGATTAAGTGAGGTATGTTTATGTTTACATGGGTAGGAATAATATAAATTATTAAATTTTTTGCGGCAAAGCTAAAACACTTTTCATATAATATCTAATTATTTTTAGTTTTATAATTTTCATTTATTTTAAAAGAACCTTTTTAAATTTCTTGGACACCTAATAGAAGCCGTCAAATCTTTTTATAATTTTTTGACATGTAGTTTGAAGTATCTTCTGTGAAATACACAGCATAAGCCATTAAAAATTCAAAATTGCTTTTTGGCCAAAATAATGAATGTCTATTCCATAGTGCATTGTTAAAATGAAATGTGAATTTCAGACAATAAAAGATGCAACGATGCTGTTTGCGCTATAATGATTTGACACCACAGTGTGTCATCAACAAGTTTCATACGCGCACTATACACAATAAAAACTGGTGTGCGTAGTGAAGTATTGTTGTGTTTATTATGTCAAAAGGACCCCGCTCAATCCCTATGAAAAGTGGCTTTTGATTAATTTTTTTAAAAATTTGTTATATTGTAGATCTCAACTTCCTGATTAAATGTTCTTATGGGCACAATGTCCGATCGCTTCTAGTTTAAGAGTTATAAAGCCTTAAAGTTAAGATTTCGAGTACCTTCTATGCTTTTAATTTATTTTCTATCTTACTAAAGCTTTCACAGAACAAATTTCGATAAATATCCATAGGGTATTATGTTTAAAAATCATAGTGTGCAGGCTTTGTTAAAAGATATAAATACATTTTGGTACCTTAAAATATACAGGGTGGAAAAAGGTGGTCTAAAATTGTATTTTTTCTATGCTATCTAATTGTTAGTTAATATTATTTACTTAAGCAAATAAAAGGATAAGTTTTTACAATTTTAAAACTAATATAGCTCAATTTAAGGGGTTTTTTTCTTTAAAACGAAGAATAAAATGTTTATTATATACTCAAAATTATACAAGATAAATTCAAGCTCTCTTCACTTTATTTTTACTTTACGCTGATGTTTACACAAGGTACCTTTTATCACCTTTTTAAAGCTACAGACCCCAAAACTGTTGCTATTTAGGGTCTACTTATACAAGGGCAAAGTGGTCCCTTAATATCTTGAAACGGTAGGAGATACAGGTTTAGTTAAAGTAGCAGAAAGTTGCGCATTTTAATGCCTAATAATATTCGGTTTTAAAAACTCAAAAATATACAGCTAATTCAAAGTTATTCGAAAAAAAAAATGGAAAACAGTTTTAATTATTTCCTAAGTTTATTATAAAATGAAACACGTCGCTGCCAGTGTTTATCAAGCAACACTAGCGAAAAAAGCGTTTTATTTTAAATTAAACTTTTAAAATAATAATAAGAGCTTTATGGTAATTTCTTTTTCGGATAAATTTAAAAGGTCTATATATTTTTGAATATTTAAAACCAAATATTGTTAGGCATTAAAATACCCAACTTAATACTGCTTTAACTAACCCTGTATCTTCCACCGTTGCCAATATCGTATCACTTTCAATTTGTAACACCCTGACTATAAATAACTACAGTTTAAGAATCTGTAGCTTTAAAAAGGTAATAAATGGGATTTTTTAAAAACATTTTAGGTATATGTATAATTTGAAGATAAAATGTGCATTTTTTTTTGTTTTTTAGAGAAAAAACCCTAAAATTAGGGTTTATTAGTTTTAAAAACTTTTAAAAATATATCTTTTTATTTGCTTAAGTGGATAATATTAATTTACAATTAGATAGCACAGTTAAAGTAAAATTTTACACCTTTTTTTTCGACCTGTATATTTTGACGAAACCAAAATGTGTTTATAACTTGTAACAAGCCTTGCACACTATTATTTTATAAAATTATTTGATTCTAACCGTTTGTTTTTCTTTTATACTAAAAAATCTTAAGCCCTATTTTATAAGGCTAAAGATGGCAATGCATGTTTTATAAAAAATAGAGTAAGGTGGTTTTAAAATTAGGGTGACTATATGTAGAGTTCCAGGCTAAAAAGTTGTTGATGAACCTAGAGCCTCATCCACATTTACCGCAAGACCAAATCGCTTCGGCAAAAAAACAATGCTCTTGTGTTTTAATTTAGAAGGGCCTGATCTGTTATAAGCTATCAAATCCTGAAGAAACGGTTAATGCTAAACGTTACCAATAACATTTTACAAATTTGAACCGTCAGCTGTCTGAAAAAAGGCCAGAATACCAAAAGATACCATCCAAAGTCATTTTCTTTAAGACAATTCATTACATACGGCAAATTTGGTTTGAAACAGATTGGAGGCACTCAGTTGAAAAATTTTATTATTTCTAACGCGGCTTACCTACCAAACTTACCTCCTTTCAATTACCGCTTGTTTGGTTTGTATAAACAGATATGTAAAATTTCCAAAACATCGCTTTAGTTTATAGGAAGATATAAAAATGGCTTTAAAAATTTCATTTTATTTTGAGCATTTCATACTTTCAACCCTATGTACTTTTTAAACCAAGCATCTTGGTAATTGTTAAAGGGAAGAACGTCCTTAAAAAATAAATAAATAGAAACTAAAATAGTTTTCGGAAAACAGAAGCATTTTTAAAGAAAAAAAGAAAGCTAACAAAAATATGAAGAATGAAATTGACAATTTGACAAAAAGTTTGACTGTTTTTACCAAAGTACAGGTAAAAGGAAAAAAATATTAGAATATAAGTTTTAGGTAAAATTCTTTGCATATTACTAAACAAATTAACTGAAGATGCAGACCAAAACAACATTATTTCTAATGCGATTGAAGAGGGTGAGAAGTAAGTTATTTACTAAGCATTTTTATATCATGAAGCGCGTAGCGCCAAGGGATATAATGTGCGAGGCAAATAATAGCTTTCCCACGCGAGGTTTATTTAGAATTTTTTTATTGCTAACATTAATATAATACAATTTCAATTTTGGCATTAGTAATTTCCCAACAATTTGTTGAATGTATCTGAATATCAAGTAGACTGGAGTCTGTTTCTAATCAGGTTGGCTGTATTTATGTAAAAATTTGGCATGTGTCGAATTTTATTATAAAAATTCCACACCACTGTTTTTTGACCAATCAAATGTGTTGTTTTGGTTGCATTACCATGACAACACAAGTATTTATCGAAAAAATTTCTCCTGTCTGGGGTACCCTAGAGCGAATTATAGTGAATTTTTTTGACATAATCATTGAATTTGTTTTAACGTCATGTCTGTCACTCACATATATAATTAAAGAAAATGTTATTTTGTACCAGTTGTAGTATTTCAGACATAACATAATATAAAATAATGTAAGGTTTTAAGACATTAAATGACAATTTTATACAACTACAGTTACTGAAATAATATCATAAGACTGAAGTACTAGACATAAGTGAAGAGCAAACGAAAGCAAGGTATGGTTCTAAAAAATTTAAATAAACTATTTTTACCAACTGTAGTAATATAATCCAGGTATATATAATATAAAAGAATAAACAATGATAAGCTCTAAAATAACATATATTTGCAACTACAATTGGTAATATGGAAAGTATTTATTTTTTGAGTAAAATTTTAAAGCTCGTGTCAAAGTTACAAATATTAATTTAAAAGAATATTATTTAACACAAACTTGCTGTAAAATTTTCTTACCGAATAGCACACGTGCTTAAATTATTTCGGGAATTTTTTCTCGGCAACGAATATTTTAAGAAAATTCTCAAAATATTCGTGGCTTTGAAAAAATTTACGAAAAAAATTTAGCACTAGTGATATTACAAGTGAGAATTGTTCCCATTATTTACCTAGGGTGAGAAATATTAATTCTCGCTAGGAGAATGAAGTAAATAATAGCAATTTCTAAGGTTAGCAGTAAAAATAATATTATTAAATGCCCACTTAAAATTAATTTTGTAGTAAGTATCGTTTATAATATTTACGATATTTTAAAAAAAGAATATTTATAAATTTTGACTAATATTAAGTGATATATTTTCCGGCAGGTGAAAAGCCTGCAGAAGCTAAACCAGGATTTGGCGAATTTATCTGAAGCACGTCGCACGCAATATATCTACCTTAAGGGTGCTCTGTGGCGTGACATAAATTTTCTTTAAAATGTATTACAATAATTATCAGAATTAAAACCACGTTTTATTAAACAAAATTTTGTCTCTTGTATAAAATGCATTGAAAGTTGATAGAAGAATAAATACTGCAACTCCAAGGGGATAAATCATTAAAAGAAAAATTATTAGGATATGATATTGAAACTGATTTAAGTTATTTTATTTTAAAAAATTACTTTAAATTAAATATTTTTATAAAGTATAGGTTTAAAGGAATGTTGTTCTAAAGAAATAGTGTTTAAAGAAATAATGGTGAAATGTCCCTAACCAAAAGCCTAAAATTTTAAAAATGGTAATTAAAATATTGGTTAATTTTTTATTTTAAATTTAAGTTTTTTTCTTTGGAAGGCTGAAAGCCTAAATACTAACGTACCGTGGGTGTCTTAAGCAAGGTAAGAGTGAGTTTGTTGACACGGGACTTAAATACTTGAAGATTTGGGGGGAAGGAAAGACCTCCGCGGGTAGCAGGTTCCACATTCTAGAAACTCTAGGGATAAAAGAACAAAGTGGGAAGTTCGGGGCCTGTCCAGTTGGACCGTATAGGAATGCATACGCGCGACACCACGAGTTTCTCTAGTAGGAACCGTGAGTGGAGGAATTATACTGGACAATTCAAAAGCAGAAGCCGTGGAAGTACCTATAACAATGCGATAAATCCCCCACAGCCCGACGATGGGCAAGAGAGGAAAGCCTGTCTGTAAGTGAAGGGTCATTAATGAGACGAATAGTTTTTCTTTGAATAGAATCAAGAATGCTTAGGATTGTGGGGGACGCCATGCCCCAGTTATAAGAAGAATATTTCAAGAGAGGTCGGATTTGGGACACATACAACGTGTATAAATTAGAAGGGGAAAAATACTTTTGGCTCGAAAGAGAAATCCAAGCTTTTTGCAGCTGCCGTGGCTGTAGATATAATGTGTTTGTGCCAGTTAAGGTTACTTTCAAATGTGACGCCCACAAGATTGAAGGTGTCCTTGCTCTGTAAAACTTGGCCGCTCATAAGCATAGATAACCTACATTTAGATCCGCAGTGGCAAGAAGCATTTTTCGGATTTTTACGACCTCGCGCAGTAAACAAATAAATGGGTGGACGAACATGCGCACTTAAAAGCCGTGGCAAAATACAAACACCGGCACCCCATACCCTTCATCCGCGGTCTGACCGTGACGCTCATTAGCTACCGTGCTTCGAACAGAAAACCAGGACGCCGTCGACAAATGCTTTCCGATAATGCGGATAGTTTGTTTGGCGCCAGTTGCGTTTACCCACGACTGGCTTGCGCACAAACCGGTTTTTTCGCCCATGAAATGTAACTTTTGTTTCGCGCAGGTTATAACATTCGCAATCAATCGAGATCAGTGCTCATAAGTAGAGGATGAGTATTTGGTTACTCTTTTCGCGACCAGGAACATGATTGAGTTTTGGATGCATTAAAGCGAAAGAGATATCTGCATTGCTTTGAGTTTGTTTTCCAAATCAGGTTTAGTGATGGGTTTAGGAACTTGAAAACTGGAGTGAAGGGTACTATCGTCGGCGAAACTATGAATGGAATTAGTTGTGGACGAGAGAAGGTCGTTGATGTGAAGAAGTAATTTTATCTTGACAACGGTTGCATACTTGCCACCGAAACGTCGAATTTTAATTGGAATTTTTTTGTCTTTTTGGGAGATTTTTCCTTATTTTGTTTCAGGAGACCGGCCAGTTTATGGGGGTTAATAGGGCTGAACAGGGTCAGCTCGCTATACCCCAGGACCAGGACCGAAGCTGTCCCGTTCTTTTTAGATTGACTTTCGGCGTGTACCCAACAAAAAGAACAATGAATTACCAAATAATATTTTTATTTGTGTTTGATAAGACTTGTGGTAATATCACCGTGTCATTCATTTACTGACTATTTAGACAATGTCACTAATGGACAATTAGTTAAAAAAATTTAGGCAGAAGTAAGATATTTGCTGAAACATACTTTTAATTACGCTTAACATTTTCAAAAATACAGTGATTTTCGTAAAATCTTGATGTAAAAAAATAATTTTTTCCTTATGGACATTGAGGTAAAATTTTTATTGAAATAATTTGCAGACAAATTTGCCTTTTTATTATCTCACATAGGCAGTTTTATTAAAATAAAGCAAACACACAAAATTTATTACCATTTATAAAACAAAGTAAAACAGCAAAATTAAATTTGGCGGCATACAAAAAAAGGAGTTCGTATTTGATGCGAACATTATCGGTGACAATGTATTTGCAATACAAAGAACAAACCTAAATTTTATTTGCTGGCTGCCGAAAAACCGTTTATGTAAACCACATTAAAATTGAGGCGTTGCGAAGCATTCCACAAATTAAAAACGTGCTTTATATCGCATTTTTTCAAAAGCACACTCCGTTAATCGGAGCCAAAGTGAACTAATAAATTATTATAACACAGAAGTAGCCTATTTATTTTAATTTGGCTTTTATAAATACATTTTTGCCTTTGAAAATACGTGTAAGAGCACATTTTTTTAATTTGTGGGGTGGTCTGCTCTGGGTCTCAACGCGCCAATTAAGAAAGGTACAATGGTAAGCTTTGTATCGGCGCCACATTTAAAAATTGTTTTTACAATTAAAAGTTGTAACACTATAATGTATAAGGGGTAAAAGCCTATATTATATTATACCTTAGGTATTTCAAGTAAGGGCTAGTTTATTGGCATAAGACTTCAAAAATATTTGGAGAGAAACAACTGTACCAAATTTTATCCCAATTGGCTAAAGCGTTGTTAAGATATTTAAAAAATTCAATTTTTTTTAAGCTTTAACGTCGTGTGTCAACGACATGGGCGTCGCAAAAATTTTTAAATTATTTTATCTAAAAACTGAGACATCGGAGCCATACCAAATTTATACTAGATGCTATCGATGCTAATAGGAACACTTAGGAAAAAAATTATTTCGGAATTTGCGAAAAAAATATAATTGTTTTGTTTCCCCCCACCCCTAAAAAATCTAAGTTTTAGAAGAATCCTATATTTGTGTTTTTTTCGTAAATTTGATTTAAAGCATCTAATATAAGTTTGGTATGGGACTCATGTCCCAGTTTTTAGATAAACTGAATTTAAAAAACCTAGCGACGCCCATAAATCCAAAAAATGAATCAAGTGCTAACATATGTTTATAGAAACTGTTTTTATAAAAAGACATAGGAAATCATCCCATAAGTTTTGTACCGTGGTTGGAAAACACCCTGTATATTTTTTAACGCACTGGCTAAACGACCGCCGGCGATTTTGCTTAATTATAGGAAGACTCCGCCGTCCGGCGGTTTTGTCTATTTACGTATATGAAGACCGCCGTAAATGTTGATTTATTCGGTACTAATGGCTGTTTTTCCCTATTTTATCGGTAAATGCCGTAGTCCGGCGGTTTTGTTTACAAAAACTATTAAAACCGCCAAATGATAGTTAAAGTAAACTTCTCTTTAATAAAAACGGAGAGACACATTTCACACCTACGAAGATTTTGTCCAAGCTTTTCATGAGTTAAAAAAAGAGGTACATTTTATTTAAAAAAAGGAAAGAAGTATTTTAGCGGCAAGAAAAAACTGATCGTTTCATAGAACTAAAACTAAGGTATCACCAATTGAAGTATGCATGTACTGAGGGTGGAACTTCTCAGGAAAAAGTTTCAAGATAAATAATTTATAAACACAAGTTATTTTTTCAATTAATTCTATCAAATTTAATAGGAATTATTTAAATTGTCACCATAGCTATACGGTTACGAGTGTTGACCCGTAAGCTACAGGTTCCGTGTTCGAACTCCGGACAGGTAACAAACTTTTTTAAACTTGTTTTTCTTAACAATTTTGTGTATTGTATTCTATTTTTATAATTTATTGTTTATAATTTAATTTTCAAAAATATATTTTTACTTTTTAAAAATTTAAAGTTGTATCTAATTCCTGACTTTAATGCTGACGATGACGTCCTGATAAGTTATTTCTTTGCCTTTCCTCACTAACAATATTTATTTAAAGTGTTTTTGGTGTTGTAAAACATTGGGTCCATGTGACGAATTAATTTTGTAATGGGTCTTTTTTAATTAGACGCCCTTGATAAAGTAGCATTCCAGCCACGAAACGTTAGGATAAATACCATAGTGGTTTTATTTGCCTGTTCCTATCCCGTTATACTTCTTTAATTTTATTTTTCAAAGTGTGCTTAAAACTAAACTACTATATTAAACAAGAAAACCACAAAAAATAAACGTTTACGGCACTGCATAAAAAATACTATTATTTGGTGGTTTTTAATAGTTTTTATAAGCAAAACCGCCGGACAGCGGCAGCTACCAATAAAATAAGTAAAAACCGCCGGTAATAACAAATTAATTAACATTTTCGGCAGTTTTCATATACGTAAATAGGTATACAGGGTGTCCCGTAATTAATTGGACATAGGCTAATGTAGGATACCTGACATGAAAATAAAGCGTTTAAGCGCAAAATCGCTTTGTAAAATGTTATTGGTTTTCGTTCTACAGGGTGTTAAAACTAATTTTTTATTTTTTTTTATTTTTTTTTATCTTTTTGACATCCCACGAAGGCATATGCCTAAATACCAGAGTACCGTGGGTGTCGGGTTATTATATGTTTAACCCATCGTTCCCCCTGTTCCGTCAACGTTGTCCAAGCACTGAAACATGCAGTTGCATTTCACAGCACCTTTTAGACAACGCGGTAGTGCCACCACGGTCGTTATTTTTAAATAACTACTACCTAAATATGTCTCCCCCGCTGGGAATCGAACCGCTGACCTCTGGCTTCGAAGATCAAAGCTCTGTCCACTAGGCCACGGGGAGACAATTAAACATTTAGTAAAATATCTTGGAATCCACTGGACAGATTAAAGTAAAATTTGGTGTACTCTTACTATTTGGGATGATAAACACTAATATAAAATATATTTTGCCATTACCACCAGATGGCGCCACATACAATAACATTAATTGATTAAAATGGTCATAAATTTTTTGACCTCTCTGTATGCACATTTGCGAGTGGAAATAATAAAACAGCATTTAATTATAGTCAAAAAAGGTATACTTCTTTGATCTCCAAAAAGTAGACAGTTTTCGAAATAACCGAGTTTTTATTAGGTTAACCATTAGAAATTGTGGCAAAAAATTGTGGAAGGAGTCAATATCATCAGGGCCCAAGAAGAATCATTATTTGGAGTCAGGCAAAATTTAAATAAAAGACTTATTATCGTTGTTAATTAAATTTTACAGTCTTCATGCGCAACCTAATAAAAAAGTCGTTTATTTCGAAAGCGGTCTACTTTTTGGAGATTAAAGAAGTATACATTTTTTGACTAAATTAAATGCTGTTTTGTTATTTTTACTCGCAAATGTGTTTACAGCCAGGTCAAAAAGTTATGAGTTACTGGTAATGGCAAAATAGATATCATATTCGTGTTCGTCATCCCAAATAATAAGAGTACACCAAATTTCATCTTAATCTGTTCAGTGGATTCCGAGATATTTCACTAAATGTTTGGTAAAAAATTAGTTTTAACACTCTGTAGAACGAAAACCAATACCATTTTGCTAAACGATATTGCGCTCCAACGCTTTATTTTCATGTCAGGTATTCTACATTAACCTATGTCCAATTAATTACGGGACACCCTGTATAAAACCACGATTCTCGGCGGTTTTTATATACTTAAATATATAAAACCGCCGGACGGTTGTTTTCTCTTATAATTGAGCAAACCCGCCGGCGGTTGTTTAGCCAGTACCTTTTTTAAAGTGGTCCTTGGGCGCAATCTAAGCGTCAGTTTTGTGCCCGTAACATAAATCAAGAATTATTAAACCATCTGTAACTTAAATAAAATATATTTATTTTTTATTTCATTGGATTGCAATGTATACTAAAAAAACTATGGTAGAACTGATAGATTTACTGTGATCCTCAACTATTATGTTTAAAAATTATTGCCCTAGAATTTTATTTAAAGATTTTCTGTTAATCTGTGAATAATCCTTAGTTTACAAACATGTAATTTAAGAGAATTTATGATCTTAAACAACTATTTTTAAACACAAGAGAACGTTAAAATTATGTTTATATTATATTTTAAAATATTTTTGATAGATGACAGTTATAACTTATTTTTAAATATATTTTATAGCACTATTTTTTGGTAGCGCTAGGATAAGGACAAATATTAATGGTAAATAGAGAAATATTGCAAGTTACCTTATTAAGCTTGGGTATTAATATATACCGGCCTTATTTAAATAGTGCTTGTACCCATAGTTTAGAGTTATTGCAAATCATGTTGACAGTGCCATTAACCTAAGAAAATGGGGAAAATTTTTAAGTAGTTTTTCTTCATTGTTTTGTGTTGTAGGGTTTTGTTTAACACAATTACAGAAATACATTTAAAAAGCAAGGTTTTAAGTATTTTTACTTCCAAAAACTTGTAGATTTTGAAATCGGCAGCCGTTCGGTTATACGAACAGTTCCGAAGTTAAAATAAGATCAAAATAAGGCACGACCCAAAACTGACTTAATAAAGCCAGGCACTATTCTTATTAAGGGAGTCCTTATCCCACCATGCATCTGAGCAAGCTCAGATGTCAAAATAAGGCCAGTATTATTAGTGCCTTGCCTTATTTTACTGTGCAATAATTCTCTATTATATAAATGTGTACCGGGAAATCCAACAAGAACTGAGCAGGGCTGTATTTGTGGCTAATCTTCTACATTTAAAAAAAATATGCAAAATAAGTGATTTTAAGTATTTTTATTTTTTTCTCTTTAATCTCAAGTATTAGCAAGTAATATTCAATTTATGAAAAAAATAATAATAATATTATGTAAAACGTCTTCAAGATAAGGAGGGCCAGTGTGGGCATCTTAAAAATGGTAAGATATACAAAGTCGGTTAAATGTCGGTTAAGGTTTTATATGCCTAGTAATATGCTGTTTCGAAAGCTTATTAATTCCGAGTATTTTCGGAGATATCCGAAAAATAACAAAATCTAAAAATTTGTTTTATTAATTCACTGTTGTATTGCCGATTTTCTTGCTTTATCTAACAGTGGTATTTTATTTGAAATGCGACGTTTTGTTGTAATGGGACTATTATCAATCTAATTTTTAAAATACGGTCCCGATATTCTAATATATAACATATAAGGGTGTATTCTTAATACGGACCTGTATTTTAAAAAATAGGATTTAAATAATTACCCTTGCATTTTGGGTTAATAAATTACTTTAATTAACCAAATAGAACTTAAGGAAAACAACCTAGCATAACTATCTTACATTTTTTGAACATGTTTAATATAATATTGTTTTTGGGCTAATAATATTTTACAACAAAAAATAAAAGATGTAATAAGACAAACTTTTAAAGAATCTAAGGCTTTTTGTAAAAACCAAATCCGAATAATGGTTTGTAATATTGACGGCTACCCTGCATAAAACTAAAACAAATGTTATACAATTATTTGATTCTTAATATGTTTACTTATCTATTAGGTTTTTTTGACGCCGACCTGTAAGCCTAATTTTGCAAAATAATAAATAATAGTTTAAAAACTAAAAAACACGCTTTTATATGCAACCGAACTAAAAATTAGAAAATAATTTTTCATTACAAAGAGTTTGTCACTTCAGAGTAAAAAGCGTGGGGTGCATTTTACTATTTTTCATAACTTTTCCCTCATAGATATTTGCAAATAGAATAATTATAACATTTAATATATTAAGCACCCCACGCTTTTATTCTGAAGTGACAAACTCTTTGTAATGAAAAATTATTTTCTAATTTTTAGTTCGGTTGCATATAAAAGCGTGTTTTTTAGTTTTTAAAACTATTATTTATTTTTCATTTTTTAGTTCGATATATCAATTAGTTTTTTAAAAATAAATGCTCCAGTTTATTCACTAAAAATTCCTTCGCCATTTTGTCAAGAAACACCGAAGATCTGTAAAGGAATTTATTTATCCTGGCGGTCCTAATCAGGATAACGGGATACTGTTTTTATATTATTGCATTGTCATTGGTCCTTGATACGTGTGCAAAGTTTCAAAGAAATTGAATCGCTGGAAGTTGGTAAAAATTAGGTTCAAAGATTCCGTTACATAGATAGATAGATAGTTACAACCCAAGCTAATAAAAGCTTGTTAAAAAGTAAATAAAAAGACATATACAGGGTGTCCCTAAAAGGTCTGTACTAAATGCTACCATAGACTCCTTAAGCCAAAATATAAGGATCTAACCTTTTTTACCTTAGTCAAAAAATGATCGTTTGCAAGAGACAGGGTGTCATAGTTTCTATTTCATTTTAACTTTTTTAAATATTTTATTTAATATTGATTTTTTTACAAAATTTGATTAAAAATGTTTCACTTTTTTTGGAGGTAGGTTCAACATTATACCTATACAAACCCAAATGGATTCCCAAATGCAACCAATTAAAAAGAGAAGTTGAGATACCATACATATTTAGCTTATAACGTATTTTAATAGCAAGCAACAAAATCACAGAAAAATTAAGAGTTGAATTGACAGCAAAGTATTGAGCCTTAGAGGTTTAACTTTTTCATCTTTAAGGTTTAGCTAAAAGAATAATTACAGAGTTTCGGTGTGGCAAATTACCAAAAAGATTACCTGCCACTTAAGCACGAAAGGGCTTTATTTTTTGGCAAATTTTTAAACAATCTCACCCTAAAATTATGCTTGGCTGTGGGCTTCGCCGCAAAAAGAATGGAGATCTAAATGAACAAGCTTCTTGTTTATTCCTAAATTAGATAAGTCCGGGCGATATAAGAATCTTGGTAAAGGTTGTTTATAAGCGCGTATATACATAGTATATATATAGTATGGAGACATACGCTTATTTTTATATATATATATATATATATATATATATATAAATTCTGATATATATAGCAAATATATTAAAAGATACATTGAGATAGATTTAAATATCTACTAGTTAATAGTTTAAATGCTAAAATAAAAAAAAAAACTCTTTTTTGCATGGGGACGCCCCATTACTCCCCCTATTTTTGCGTTTTTAGATATTTTTCTTTGATTATAAACAATTATCGAGCTCTATTCTAAATGCTAGGAGAACACTTTAATTAAAAAATCCCTTGGAATTTTCGAAAAAAAGCCTTTCCAGAAAGAAATTAAAATTTTACGTGAATTTGATCAAATTTTCTTGAAAAATCTTACGCAAAAATATCTGCCTTTTCTTTGTAATATGAAAGATTTAAAATTATTGCATAAAAAATTGACAGTAAAAAAAACAACCAGCTAGAGTTTTTAAAAAAATATAGATAATTTGACAAAATTTAAGATTTGTTAACAAAAATTTGCTAAAATTTACGAAAAAATACAAATATTGATTGAGAAATTGATTTTAAAAGTTTTGATTTTCTCTGGGGGGCTAACCGAATAATGAACTTTTTTCACAACTCCAAAATAAAAATTTTCTTTACCAAATTGTTTCTCTTAAGGCCAATAGAATCTGGTATCTGTTTGGTGTGGGTCCCGTGTCCCACTTTTTATTTAAACAAAAATTAAAATCCCAGTTGTGTGCCTGCTTAGTACTTTAAACTTTTGTGGACTGTCCTTACGTTTTTATCTGTTATACCAGCAAAGATTATTTTAATTTTTATTTATTCAAATTACACAAAATATTATTTGTTCAAATTAAATTATGTTTGTAAATTTTTCTTTATTAAAATATACAATGCGTTTTAGTTAAAACAAGCCACCCCTTATAATTCCGTTATTTGTACACCTATAAAAAAATCCTGAAATATATCGATTTTTATTTTTAGGAGGACAAATTTTTGTCAAAATTTGCTTGTCCACGGTTATCCCCTCCCCCACCAATTCACATGTCGAAAAGTGTAAATGGAAAATGGGGTCAAATAATACATAATCTTAAAGGGTTCTAAATTTACTTTTTAACAGACTTTAGGTTTTCAAAATATGTTCAGTAGTTTCCTAAAAATTCTACCCTAAATACCTGGTGTTTTTAGACCCTCTAACTTTTTAGTTCTTAAAATATTCAAATAAAATTTGGTACGTGGGTATATTACCTAAATTGTCAATATTATAGGAATTCACTTGTTTTCTGTTACTTCTGGTTTAGCCGGAAATGACCTTAACCTTTTGTTTAAAATGGGACACTCCGTATATTTTTATTCATTTGAATAGACAATGTCATTTTAGGTACATATGACACTTTATTGGCTACTTTTGACATTAAACCTAAAAATATTTTAAATTTTTTATTTAGCGTTCCATTAATGCGATAAAACTGTAAATTTCGGCTCAAAAAATAATGCAAAAATAAAAGTAACTCTTTATTTTTCCGTGACTACTTCGTCCAAAATTAAACGTGTTTATTACATTTATGGGCACTATATTAAACTTTAAAATATTTAGAGGTTAGATGTCAAAAAGTAGCAAATATGGAGTGTTGTTGTAGTTGGAATGATGTTTTTATTTAAATAAATAAAAATATATGGGGTATCCCATTTTAAATAATAAAATTTAGGTCGTTTCTGGCTAGACCGCAAGTAACAAAAAATAACTTAATTCATAAAATATTGCGCATTTAGGTGGTATATCCACTTACCAAATTTTATTTTAATATTTTAAAAATATAAAAATTTAGGTAGGTATTCTCGGAAACCACTGAATCGATTTAAACAAACAAAAGTCTGTTGAAGAAAGAATTTAAAACCATTTTAGACAAGGTATTATTTGCCCCTCTTTTCTATTTAAACTTTTTGACGTTTGTGTTGGTGGGGAGGGTGTATAACCCTGAAAATTTTACAAGTTTTACACCAAAATGTGTTTTAGGATTTTTTTATTAGTTACCAATAACGGAATTATAGGGGTGGTTCGTTTTTATTGGAATGCACCATATAGGTATATGATTTTGCCTTTATTTTTCCCCTAATAAGATGTTAAAATAATAAATTAAGGTTTCAGACCTTAAACTTTGCTACAAAGCTCAACAAAATGTCGAGTCATTCTAGTCACCTGTTGCGGGAAACTCCACTTTTAACGCTTACTAGTTCCACCTTCAAACGCAAGTCTTATCTGACTATTTATATTTCCTGTTTTCACTACACTTTGCATTTATTTTTTATTTAAAAATGAAACCTTTAACAGTTGGTAAAATTTCTACACTACAACCTGAATTTTCTTTTAGATTTTCTTACTGAAAATGTATTGACAAAAATGAGTATAGCTTTGTCATTGATTTTTTTAACATCAATATCTTTTTATTTTTTGTTATAGTGAATGGAAAATTTTAGGTAATTTCTTTTTCCAATAAAGTTTTCTTTACTTTAGTTAGAACTTCAAATAAATCTTTCTGATAATGAAGTTTTATTTCCTATTATCTGCTATTATCCTTTATTATATAGATATTAGATAGAACTTCACACGATACATTTCATATCGATTGTTTTATGTAAATAACTGTAATTTTTTCGTCAATATACAGAACAATTTTCTTGTTTTTTTAATATACAAATATGAAAATTTATATATAAAACCCTTGTAACAAATTTGGTTTCTTTAAGTAAATATATTTTCTGATATGTTAAGGTAGACACAAATTTCCAATAATCATATTTATACCTGAAAAGCTTAAAAGGATTTTTATTCTTCTTGTTAACTTTTACACATTATTTTAAAAAGCACGCACAAACACTTATTATCATAGAAAGCAATTACTAAAATACAACTTTAAGATGTATCATTTGTTTACCCGGTAAAATTTTTAAAAACACCAATTTTTCACTAAAATTTTAAAATCTAATAAGTCTGTAGTCACTGTCGTATGGGTTTAATTTTTAAGCTATCTCTTTTTAAACCTTATTGGGTTTTCCGATAATAAACATAAATATTTAAGTCAAATTTTCCGCGATATTTTTCAAAAAATCACCCGAAATACGCCGGTTTTCTAACGATAATAACACTGTCTCAATCACACTGGCTTTAACATAGTTTTTCCCGTAAATCTTTCACAATTTTCTTTAAATTTAATCATGTTTTTCAGCGTTTCCCGTCCGATTTTCGATCGTAAATATAAAACCGTTTTATGTAAGCCAAAACCGGGTCGATGTGTTTCTGGCGGGACAGCTGAGCCGACACTGAATGCGACGGCGCTTTTGAACCGGGAAAGCACATTCAGGAAAATTTTAAGTTACGGAAAATCGGTAAGTGCCTGTGGGAAGAATTTTTGTCCTACAAGTAGTTAAACTGTTACGTCACAATGAAAACCGTATAAAATAAACCTTGATACTATAATTTGCTTTTAATACTTAGCGGCAATTTAATTCAATTTAATAATAATGTAAGTTGCCGGTCTTCCTTTAAGCGTGCATGAGTTAAATTGTTCGCATCTTTTATTATGTTTGCAATTAATAAGTGGTTTTTATTTACAATTTTTATTGTTTAAACAAAATAGCTGACTTTCATTATTAGGTTATATAAATGTCTCATTACCTACCCCTAGTTGCCACCCTTTGAAATTTAATTTACAGTAAAATTATTAATAGCTTTGTTCGCGGGTCTAATAATAAACTGATTCTGAACTAGAACCGAACTGGTTAAGAATTGATTAAAAGCGCATGTCCAGTTATTTATTAGTTCGGAATTTTTATTTACTGCGAACGATTTTTTATACAGCTATGGATGTTTTCTAATCTTGATTTTTGGTTGGAATTTTTATGGTTAAATTGGATACTACACAAAAAAATCCAAACAAAAAGGTACATCGTTATGCTGTCAAAAGCCACTCGAGGTCTCTCGGCGAAAGACGAGGGATTCCCTGCCTCCTCTAGTTTTTAACATAAGTATGTGTATTAAAACTAAAGATGAAATTCAAACAACTGAAACAACAAGAAATGGTAAAATCTTGTAACGTTGTCTATATTTTTGACTAAATCTTTGTTTATTTTATTGCATATATACATTCATACGGAATGCAATGAAAAAATCCTTTGTTTATAAACGCTCAGAATCACAAAAATATAAAAAAATATTCAACAGGTCTATTAACCCGCATAAAAAAGTAGCAGAACCAAATGAACTGTAATACAACGGTTTATTTCAGTACCACAAAAACAGAAAACGGCTGACCATGTCGATAATGCGCATGAAATCCCGAACTGATCTTTTAGTTTCAACAAAAATCCCCAGACTGCTAATCAGGTTACGAACCGGTAACGAGCTGATTCCATTGTAACCCGCGAACACAGAACTGTAACAAAAATTCAGGATTTTACTAACCGCGAACGCTGCTTTTTTACTGCGCATGCGAATAGTCCCAGAATCGGTTCAGAATCGAATCCGCGAACAAAGCTATTATTTGAAATTCTACATATTAAATTTTAGTTTCTTTCACGCCAAAACTAAGAAAATAATATATATTTTTTAAAATTAAAGTTTGCTTCTAAAGAAATTAGAGCACCTTTCCAAGTTTTTGGCAAAAATAAATTAATTTTATCCAGGGTGTAATTTAATTAATGGCTAATAATACAGAATAAAAATTTTTGGTTTATTTTAGGAAGAAAAGTTCATATGAACCTATGACCTAAACCTCTTAACTGTTAGGCTATAGGGTGTTTAGATTTAAGGAAAAAATTGTTTTTCTCATAATTAACCAGAACAAAAGTGAAAAGGTTAAATTTGTTGTCTTATAAAAAATTATTAAAAAAATAATTTTTGATGTTGAAAAAACAGTGGCGTAACATAGAATCAGAATTAAAGCATAAAAAAACAAAAAAATTTAATAAATTATTTTAAAGAAAAATCTTAACCTTGGTATAGAGATTACTGATAAAACTTACATTTCGTTACTTCTACAATTCAAAAATAAACTAATATACAGGGTGTCCCATTAAAAAAACACAAGTTTAATATTTATAATTTTTCTGAAGTATCCTGTACAATTCCACCATCGGAGTCGCAGCTGACGCTCACAACGATTCATGTACAACATGTACAACCCTCTTGAAGCATTTTACAAGGTATAAACTGAAAGGAAATAACTGAAAAAATTAGGCATCTGTCTATTACGACCTTCTCTAGTAAAAAAATAGGTGCGTTACGAAAATGCGTATTTTAAAAGCCATGACCAAATACGAAACTGGTTTACTGTCCCCCTCACTGTGCTCTCCGTACTCCGAATGGGAACTTGCAAACGCGTTTACAAATTATGCCGATAAGGACGATAGATCATTTGGCGCCTGCGCGTAAACTTTCGGTGAAGACAAAAATTACCCGTTTTTTGCTTACGAAACGTAACTGTTATTTCCCGCAGATGATAACATTATAGTACAGGCAATGGGGAGCGAATTAGTTATCGATAATGCATAATTCGGCAGGAGTTAGTTTTTTATAGATAGTTGCCGCATGACGTAATGAACTCAGAAACACAAAATACTTGTCGCCATTTTGCAAAAAACCTTTTGGGCCTGTATCTCCGTAACCGTACACTTGAGGCCCACAATTATAGGGACCTTTATTATAAATAATTAGGTTTCCTATTTTTTTATAATTATTTTCGTATTAATTACCCTTCACGAATTATAAGATTAGTTCTTTTTGTTTATTGACTTTTTACCAATATCTCTTTTAATAATTGTTGAAACAAATAATTAATATTAACTAGACTTTTAAATTGACAAATTTTCTGCAACTTTTATTTTAAACTATTTCCTCTAAGATTAATATTTTCGAAGTTATTCCGCGTTAAATTCAAAAATCATCTGACTGTGCTGTTAAATCCAGCTGAGCCTAAAAACTTCATTCAATATTTGGCCAGGTATTACTATGGTTTCTATTCTAGGATTGCTCGTGCGCTATGCATACCTCGTTGTTATTAACCTTGTACTCAGTAGTAGAAAATTGAACGCATTGTAACTTCGAAAATAATAATTTCAGGAAAAAACTTTAAAATTAAAGAAGTAGAACATTTATCGATTTAAAAGTTTGGTTATAAGCAATTTATCATTTAAATAACTATTAAAAGAGATATCGGTTAAAAAGTAAATAAAGCAACAGTAATATATAATAAAATATAGTAGTATATAAATCGTAAACTGTAAATAATACAAAAAAGATTATAAAACAAACAAGATTAAAATTTAATTATTTATAGTAAAGGTCCTTCTAATTATGGGCTTTAAGTGCGTGGTTACGGGGATAAAGGCTCAAAGAGTGTTTTGCAAAATGGCGGCACTTCCGTTCACCATATTTATGAGTATTTTTGTGTTTTTATTTGTGTGTTGTGTGATTATATTATATTTGTAAAAAAAAACTTCTGCCGAATTTTACTAGAAAAAATCCTCCATTTTCTGTACTATTGGCAATTCATCCAAATTTTAAATAGTGATGTGTACGGTACATTTTTTAAATATTTTTTGTCGCTTTAGAAATTTTATAACACTAAGAAATTTTACCTTAAAATAGAGTGTGTCTACGAATGGACTTAACCATACGTAGGTTATTGCTCATAAAAATTTTTGCTTAGTCTAAAATACCAAAAGCTATAATTAAAATTGCTGTAAGGTATACAGGGTGGTTCAAAATTGCGATAATATTACTTTGAAAAATAAAAGTCGGAAAAATATATTTTTAAAACAACCTTTTAAAAAGCTAAAAAAGTAATCAAAAGTAATAATACAGTGTGTCCAAGATAAGGATCCTAAGCATGGGAATCTCAGTACCTATTGAAGATACAGCTTAGGTTAAATTAGGAAAAAGTTGTGTTTTTTAAAGCTTATTTACATGCCGTTTAAAAACTTGAAAAATTTTTATGGCCTGCTGAGATATTTGGCAAAAACGAAAATTTGACTATATCGATTTTATTTTTCTGACTCTATTTGAAGGGATATAAAAAACTAATAACACTTTTTCATTGGCAGTTTTTAGCTACTACATGATGGTATTGGCTCGAAAAAAGTACACCCTGTATCTAATTCCATTTTTTATTTTTAGGTAGGCCTTGCAAACAAATGCTTGGACGTTAATACCTGTTACCGTATCTGCAACATAATTAATTATTATTATAAAATATTATTTGTCGTTATTACTCTGTTTGTCAAGTTTTTATTTTTAGAGCAATTGTTTTTATTGTTACTGTTGTCTTTATACGCAATACGCATTACTAGGCTCAACAAAATCTGCGTGTTAAGAAAATATCGAAATATTAAGAACGTTTTGGGTTTAATATGTGGTGTGGAATTTTAGGAACTAAAATACCAGGTCTATGTATTTACCATAATTCATTAACTGCAGAAATGATACCTTCATTTATTTTTGCAGCACAAAATGTAGCATGTTAGCATGTCAAACTTATCTTCATGGCTATAATGGCCATCTTGCATATTCGACCGTAATAATACAATAAGATATTAGCTATTCACCAATTAACAATAATAGAGACAACAGTAACAATAAGAACAATTGCTCTAAAAACAACAACTCGACAAGCAGGGTAATAAGGACAAATACTATTTTATAATGATATTAAATTATGTTACAGATACGGTAACAGGTATTAACGTCCAAGCATTTGTTTGCAAGGCCTACTTAAAATAGCTTTAAAAAATAAAAAAATGCAATTTTTTTTAACTAAAAACTAAAATATGACATGTGATACATCGTTGAATTTGTAATAAAAATGGAATCAGATACTCTTTTTCACCATATAAAAAAGTTGATGATGGTTTCTTGAAAACGAAACGTCGGGTATAAAATCTAAAAATACTATTATGTAGTAGCTAAAAAGTGCCAATAAAAAGTGTTATTAGTTTTTATATCTCTTTAAATAAAGTAAAAATAAAAATAAAATCGATAAAGTAAAATTTTAGTGTTTGCCAAATATCTCAGCAGGCCATGAAAATTTTTTAAACGGCATGTGAATAAGCTTTAAAAAACACAACTTTTTCCTAATTTAACCTAAGCTGTATCTCCAATAGGTACTGAGATTCCCATGCTTAGGATCCTTATCTTGGACACACTGTATATTTTTTTCTATTAGTTATGGTCTTTGGAAAAAACTTAGATAAAAGTGGAAAATATTAAAAAACAAAAATACAATTCAGAAGAAAATATAGTTTTTAAAAAATAAAAGCGTTAAAAAATTGCCTTATGATATACAAGGAGATGCAATACTATGAAAAATTTGCATGCATTCCAACTTAACAAAATAACGTTTGCATATAAAAACTAAACTAATTTATTAACAAGAAACAAACATTTATTTTGCATTACACTTTATATTTAAGAAGTAATTATAAAATAAGAAAAAAAGGTATAAAACAGTTTTTAATGAGTTTTTAAGGCTTTTTAATTAAGTAGTTTCAAAAATATGTTTTTTTAATTTTTTATTTTTTTAAAATAATATTTTTGTAATTTTTGAACCACCCTGTATGCCATTTTTAAATATACATTTAGTCATTTCAGACAAAGCAAAAATTTTTATCATGAATAACTTTTTTTTATAATATAATATATATAAAAATGAAAAAGTTTACAGGTATAGCTGAGTTTATTCGTTGACACACTGTATTTACTAGTTATTCCAAATACTAAAATTGTGGAAAACTGAAAAATGTATTGCTATAATATAAGGTTGGCGACGAAAACAATATAAAATTGTCAGGGCACGAACTTTTATGGACTTGAATTAGAGTTTTTCGATAAAGAAGTTTTAAATAAATAATAATAAAAATACTTTTTATAGCAAAACTTGTATTTATGGTATAAGTATCTTCAGTAAAATCCACAAAATCTTTTCATTTAAATCTTAAAATTTATTAAAAAATAAAATGGAAAATAATTTGGGCCTATTTTTTTGCTTACAATTGTATAACTATTAAATTTCTTTTAAATTTATATTAAAACTTTCTGACTTCATGAGAAAACAAAAAAAGGTTTTCGATTGATCGTGCTTTTTAACTAAGTATTACATTAAAATGTATTAGTTGCGTTGCTAGTTATTTTGTGGTGTTAGTAAATAATATATTTTTTTAAATTTATAATTATCTTTTAGTTTAAAAATCATCTTTTAATTTAATTATTAAAAAATAATAAGGTTAGATTTTATTTTTTTTCAATACTAAGGTATAAATTCCAAAAATACATTAAACATATTGAATATAAAACTTTAAAACTCAAACCAAAATACAAAATTTCATTTCTTATCCTTAGTGAATGTAATAAATTGTATAAAGGCAAAACTTTCACGCCATTAGTCAGCATAAAAGAGCATTAAACATATATTAGAAACACGGAATTTCACAATTCAAAAATATATCAACATGCATGATATTGACAAAATATCTCCTGCTTACCATATTTTAGCAAAAAGGTATCTTTAAAAAGTGATTTTATATCAATAAATAAAACTATTTTTAAATTTATCAATTCCCAAATAACAACATCTCATTTTTTTTCAACATTATATATGCTAAGTGGTTATTATTATTATTATTGTTTTTATTAAAAAAAAAATGACTTCTATTGTCTCCATTTTATTTATTTATTTACATTCCGTTTCAGGCAGTATCCGTTTGTAAATGTTATAGACTTATTTTTGTTTTTTTTGTTTTTTACACTCTGTCCGTTTTTAAGTTTAAACTCTCCTACTTCCTAAAGTTACCAAGTTAATTTGTATTGGGAAAGTGGGAAAAACCAAGTACCCCACTAGCGTACCGGAAAGAAAAGAAGTTTAAAAACATACATATAAAAAACAAGGTACCCGCTTTAACTTTGAACATCTCTGTTTTTACCGAAAATATATATTTTTTGGTTGTCAAAGATAACAAGGAGTCCCACTTACTTTTTCGCTCCGGTCTCCGATAGAGTACGTTGCTGAGAAAAAGCCACGCCGGTCATTACTTCGTCGTCTTCTGTCTCACTTTCAAATTATTCCCCTTTTGTTGCTCGCACACTATTTAAACGACGAGTTTAGAAAGAAATAGTTGATTGCCGTCTTTACTTGTACGCCTTTGGCTTTTCTTAGCTGAATTCTACTTTACCTTAAGGTACCTCCCTGATTTAACCTTGATGGAGTTGGGTGTGGTCAAGCGTGAGGATGCTCACCCAGGACGCCGGCATTGTTGCGCTTTACCAGTGGTTTCCAAATGTTTAGTATTTCCTCACAACGTCTGATAAATATTATAATATTGTTCTTAATGAAGACGGCTTTTGTAAATTTGCGCTTTTTCCAATGTGGTTCTTTCTAAAACAACCCGTACTTCTGACCACTTGATGTTGTTTTGAGATCAAACATGAATAGGGATCACAGATTAGGATGCTTTGCCTCTCTAATGTATAATAAAATGGTACCTGGTAGTTGCAATCTTTCTCCTGTTTGGACAAATTGGGTTTTGTTGCCGTCAAGATGCTTCTTATTGTAG